>JAOVVH010000040.1:8876211-8895701 GCA_028566435.1 Scorpiodoras heckelii
ACACACACCCACACACACACACACACACACACACACACACACACACACACACACACACACACACACACACACACAAGTGGTTCAAATATGAGCAGAAAATGTTTTTAATGTCCAAACCTGTATCACTTCAGCGTGTTTAGATGCTCTGTTAAAAAAACTTCTTTAGCGCCCACTAATAAAAATGAATTTTATACCGCAGTCGAGTTCTCAAATCTGATCTGATCAATACCGTTATTGTTTCTATGGTAACAGCTAATTCATAGGGAGCTGTGCTGTGATTTAACAAGGTGTCTGTGAGGAGATTTTTATTTTGTGTGTATGGAAGGAGTCTTCAGTGTCAGCAATTTGTAACAGATTTAAAGATGATAATATAATCATAACTATAATGTGTATAAACTTTGCTTCCCGATTCCGAAATGCTGTGATCCATCTCACTTAAACCGGTTGAAAATCACAAAAGCGTGATAACTTGCCATTCTCACGGCGAAAAACAGTTCTAGAAGCTTCCATAGATGTCTATCGTGTTATATGCGCACTGGCGGCAACCGATGCGATATGCAGCAATGTCGCTATGTATTTTGCATAGGCTCCAGTACCAGTTTTTCTGGTACTTCAGCATACATCAAGATCGAATGTAACTATAAATGAATGAAGCTCCAGGTAGAGTTAAGTAAAGTACAGCTTTGTTTCAGAATCCAAATTGTAGCCAGGCGACAGTCGGAAGCAGAACGTCGAAGCAGGTGTGTTTGAGGGACTGCAGCTTCAAAGACAGAACCAGGAAGGAGAGCAGAACCTCTCAACCTGCGTCATTGTTGGTGATCCGATGTGTTATAAGAGGAATAAAACGCTTTAGGAGCTCTTGTTGTTAGAAAATAATCATCATTCATTCATTCATTCATTCATTCATTCATTATTTTCCTCATTGTGTCGTGTTCCTTAATTATTAGATTACACACTCAATCCTGAAAAACATTATAAGCATCAGTGAAGTTACATTCAAAAAGGTTTTAACATATTCAATGAATAACTTAAAGCAGGATAAGATTGAAGGATTTTTACCTGAAAGATTCGATTATGATTCAGTAAAAAGTCTTCCAGGCGGTTCTGTCTTTTCCGACCCCTCAAAGTTAAGCTGCCGTCCTCTAGATAAAAGTCACAAGCCAGGTGTGTGAAATCCCATCTTAATCCACGACACACCGTGATCAGCATAGCTTTCTTTCTTTCTTTGTTTGCTTTGGTGTGTTATTACACCTAGGTCAGACAAGACCATGTTTGTCTTCACACAGTTTGACACTTCGATACATGTTTATTACCAAAATGACCTATGGGCTGAGTGAGCTATAGCGCCGACGCCCAGACCTCGTGTTCTGCTTCAACACACCCGATTAAAATCGCTGGTGAATTATTAAGGGTTTCATGAGTGTCAGAGCAGTTCGGAAGAGGCGCAGCCCAGTCAGAAATGGCGAGTTAGGAAATTTCCACAGCGGGTATTTCATCTTCCTAATGGCTTGTCTCTTTGACATGCTGAATTAAAAGAAACAAGAAAAGGCTCCAGGCAATGGCAGACAATGCCACGCTCGTTTCAGTGATTCAGGTAAAATATGGTGAGGGGATAAGTATCTAATAGATAAACAGAGAAAAGAAAAGGAGGCAGAAGGGAAGAGCTGGATCGAAGGAGATAAAGGTGAGTTTATCGTAAAATATATTTTGTTTGTTTCTTTGTGTTTATGCACAGATAAGTATAGAGAGAATCTTGACATATTTCGGTTAGACATAATATTTTATGATGTGCAATATCACCATACACACCCTTGTGGTCCCTGTCTTCATGTTTTGTCTTGTCGTTTCTTTTTGTGTCTGATTTTAACGTCCTTACGTCATCATCATCATCATCATCATCATCATCATCATCATCATCATCATCATCATCATCATTATACACGTTCCGAAATAAACCAAAATTCTGAATATAACTCTCTCACCAAACACACCCCTCAGAATATTCCTATTCCTCCCTTACCAGGAAGTGATACGAGGCATGAGCCTGGTGCTGCGGTTGATCCGCACCAAGGAGGGCTCCCCAATGCCGTATGGATTTTAATATAAATTAGGACAAAATGTCTCAAAATGCCTCCCTGGAGACTTTTTCATGTCTATTACAGTGTATAGACAGATTTAACATTCCACCTGAATCTTTTTGAGAAGAGAGATCAATTTTTTTTTACCTCAACCCTGTTCTACCGTGACAGCCTGGGTAGCTCTGTGAGATTATTACTTCACTTCCCACAATGCCCCCTGCAGTGCCTAGGGGCTGATCATCATCAGTGCGGTTTTACCGAACTCCACATTCACAAAGCATGTCATGGCAACCTCCTGGTGCTGAGTGACAGCACTGAAAGGACCGGTGGTTACCAGGTGACAAGACGTTCGTCGGCAGAAAGAGTGTGTTATCCCAGAGAGTTCCTGCTGAGAGAATCACAGGTACAAGACCATACAACGTACTCGGAAAGTCTTCAGACCCATTCACTTTTTTCACATTTTGTTATGTTAGCTTCGGGCTAAAAAAAATAGTTTTCCCTCATCAGTCTGCTCTCAGTACCCCATAATGAGAAAGTGGAAACAGAATTTTAACAAAATAAATTTTTGCAAATTTATTAAAAAGGAAAAACTACGATTTAACATGGACATAATTATTCAGACCCTTGGCTATGACCCTTGAAATGTAGCTCTGGGGGCCTCCATTTCTCTTGATCATCTTTGAGATGTTTCTACACCTTGATTGGAGTCCACCTGTGGTAAATTCAGTTGATTGGACATGATTTGGAAAGACACACTCCTGTCTATATAAGGTCTCACAGCTGACAATGCATATCAGAGCAAAAACCAAGCCATGAGGAGGAAAGAACTGCCTGTAGAGCTCAGAGACAGGATTGTGTGGAGGCACAGATCTGGAGAAGGCTACAGAACAATTCTGCTGCACTGAAAGTTCCCAAGCGCACAGTGGCCTCCATTAAAGGAAGTAGTTTGGAACAACCAGGACTCTTCCTAGTGTTGGCCGCCCCACCAAACTAAATAATCAGGAAAGAAGGGTTTATAAGAGACGTGACCAAGAACCTGATGGTCACTCTGGCTGAGCTCCAAAGATCCCGTTTGCAAATGGGAGAAACTTCTAGAAGGTCAACCTTTTTTACATTTTTTTATTTTAGCACTCCACCAATCTGGACGTTATGGCAGAATGGCCAAAGGACACATGAAAGCCCACCTGGAGTTTGCAAAAAAGCACCTAAAGGACTCTCAGACTGTGAGAAACAAGATCCTCTGGTCTGGTGAAATCAAAATTGAACTTTTGGCCTGAATTCTAAGCATCATATCTGGAGGAAACCAGGCTCTGCTAATCACCTGGCCAATACCATCCCTACAGTGATGAAGCATGGTGGTGTAAGCATCATGCTGTGGGATGTTTTTCAGCGGCTGGGACAGGGAGACTGGTCAGGGTTGAGGGAAAGCTGAATGGAGAAAAGTACAGAGAGATTCTTAATGAAAACCTGCTCCAGAGCACTCAGGACCTCAGACTGGGCTGAATGTTTACCTTCCAACAAGACAATGACCCTAAGCACACAGCCAAGACAACACAGGACCAGCTTAGGGATAACTGTGTGAATGTCCTTGAGTGGCCAAGGCAGAGCCCTGACTTGAACCGAATCGAACATATCTGTCCACCAACGTTCCCCATCCAACCTGACAGAGAAGAATGGACGAAAATCTCCAAATCCAGGTGTGTAAACCTTGTGGCATCACACCCAAGAAGACTGGAGGCTGTAATCACATCAAATGTCAATGCAATATTTTTATTTTTCCTTTTCAATAAATTTACAACAATTTTGAACATTCTGTTTTCACTGTCATTATTGAGAGCAGAATGATGGGGGGAACACTTGAATATAATTTATTTTAGCACAAGACCACAACATAACGGAATGTGAAAAAAGTGAAACAGTCTGCAGACTGCATTGTACACACACACCCATACACACACACACCAAACTTCACATGATGCCACTATCATTGAACAAATCTGTTTGACCCCTGTGACCTCCATAGTCCCCTTTCCATCAAAGTGTACGATAAATGAGTTCAGTCCAGAAGATCTTGTTGTGCAATAAAGTGCTAGCGTGATTTATGATCGTGTCAGCACCGGTTACTTGTACGACGGACTCCCACAGGCTATAAAATCCACCGCGTCCTGTTACTTGTAAAAATGCGCAATAAAATCCTCCTGTGTTTTCTTCCCAGCGCCTACGAGCCTCACCGTCCGCTTACCACCAATGGTCACGTCACGGTGCCTTCAGGAGTCACCATAGCGACAATCTCAGAGGTTCAACATGCTCCGAACCAGCCAGCAGAGTGGACTCAACTCAGAGCAATCCGTGTGCTCAGACACTTAGGAAAAGAAATGGCATTTACGCCCTTTTACATTTCATCTACATGTCACCATGCCAGTCTGTCTTTAGATTCATCTGTGTGTATTTTCTTTCGGGTGAGGTTGGTCCATGATTGGCCCATGATTATAGCTGTATATATTTATTAAATCCCAAAGAAATGTTACATTCGTTTGACGTCAGAGTCTGACGCTGGTCTGCTGGTTTGAACTAATTTTGCTCAGTGTCAGTACAATAAAGTGACAGACATAAACGTCAGAAACAGATTTCTTCAGCTGTTAGGTTCTCCTGCACTTCTTACACTTCTTAATCAGTTGTTCACAGACGGATCTCCTGATAGTTCTGTGTTTAACCGTGAACACTGTTTTTTTTTTTTTTTTTCCCTCTCTCTTCGAAGTCTTCGCCGTGAACTTCCGCGTGAAAGCTGCGATGAAGAGTTCAGTATGGCTTACCTGGGAGCCGCGAACCTCCCAAAACAAACCCTCGGCTTTTATAGTGAGTACAACACAGTGGCCTAGAATTGCACCCTTCCCGATACCGAAAGTCGTATCCTATTTAACCCGTAACGCGATTTCTACCTGACGGCTCAGATCTCGTACGGCGACAGTCGCAGACTGGAGGTAGATGGACGTCTTGGGCAGCAGCGGGTCGCCGAGCTGAAGGCGCAGTCGCTCTACACGTTCGTCTTGAGTAACAAAGCGGACGGCGGCGAGGGCCTGCAGCACCACGCCGACGCCATGACCGCTCCGAACCTGCTGCCCAGAAAACCTCAGCTGGTGGAGAAGAGCAGCTCGGAGAGCACGGCCACACTGCAGCTGCCACCCGTGCACACACACACCCCTGTCAGGTCAGCCTCACGCAACGAAGACGCACGGTACAGACACTTGAAACTGTTAATGTAGTTAATCCTGATAACAAAGTAAAAAAAACCCCACATTTGATCATCCAACAACGTGTCCAGACGACGGACAAGATACAAAGCATACAACGGCACAAAGCCTGTTAATATTCAGACATCCTACTTATTACCATTGTCACGTAACCAGTGTTAAGAAGAACATTCGTACTCATTCACAGTTAAATGAAATAAAAATAGCATACTCGTTCTTTTCATTAGCGTTCCAGTCCCTGTCATTAGCACACAGATAATGGGAAGTTAATGTAGTGTTTCCACTGATTCTGAAATTCAGTAGTGAACTGTGAGCATAGTGAGCTGCGTGTTTTATTCTTTTGTTAATTTTTGTCATCAAGGATCTGGGCCGGTTGGCATAAACCAGATATCAAGGCTAAGCCGACCTATATTTTAAAGATAAACACTGAAGTACCAGAAGAACTGGTACAAAAACACACAGCAATATTCCCTCAGAGGTCCTGGGGAACCTACCAAGTATTAACTACCAAGTATACCAGTTTTCCTGGTACTTCAGTGTTTGGGTTCATTTTCGGCATCCTCATCAGAATATTTTGGATTTTTCTCATCTAATATCATGAGCAGCCACAAGCTAAATGCCGTGTCTGGTCTTTAGGGGTTTCTACATCGTTGTCGTCCCACTGAAGAGGCAGAGAGGCGGAAACTTCCAGAATCCTTGGAGCGATCCAGACGACATGAATTTAGATGAGGTACTTCCATCTAAATCTAGACGAGATTTCACACACCGTCATCGATCGTATCATCGTATTTGACATTTTCTTTTACGCTACACGATACTTTTTTCCAGCTCCTGAAGATGATCAACGGTACGAGCCGATCGGTACGTTTACGGAGGCAGGCCGAACCGAAGCCGTACGTTGCTGCCTACTTCCAGACCCTCCCGTCCGAGTTTAGGCTGGGAGACGGGCGCGTGTATGGAGTGTTTCTGAACCGACAGCTTCTCAACGGACAGGAGTACGTGTGCTTCGTGCTGGCCGTTCTAGAGCTGGGACAGAACGTGAGTCTCTCTCTCTCTCTCTCTCTCTCTCTCACCCTCTTGTTTTTCTCTCAGGTCGTCTATATACGCTCTCATCGTCGTCGTTACCGTGTGTCGTCTGTCGTTTATTGCAGACCGTGTACTCGACCAGTCCGTTTTCAGACCCCGTGGTGTTTTCAGACATGGAGCCTCAGCCAATCGTGGACGAAGAGGAAGGCCTGCTCTGGGTGGTGGGGCCCGTACTGGCCGTCATCTTCATCATCAGCATAGTCATCCTCATCCTTCTGTTTAAGAGGTGAAATGAAGGAGAGGGAGCTTTGAATGGCTAATTCAATATGCCGTGGGTGTCTGAACACACAGCGTGCATCGTATTAACATTCTTTTTCTCTCCTTATGACCTGGATACAAACCAGCAAACCGGACAGGTCAGTGAATACAAACTGGAATCGCAAGATCGCGAATGAAGTACAAAACACTGGCAGGGAGATTCATCGTGCTTGTGATTATTCCCCTTGTACAGGAAGCGGGCGGAGTTAGAGGGCAGGAAGTGCAGCTTCCCAAGCAGCGGCAAAGCTATGAGCTCCCAGCATCCCTCAGACCCCGTGGAGCTCCGCAGAATCAACTTCCCGACACCTGGTAACACACACTAGTTTTCCCACACTGGGTTACACACAGTACACAACCTGATGCTTGGGTGCGTTTTATCTAAACGCACGCTCACAGACGATATCAGAGTTGTCAGCATTGTGCTCTGTGCTTTTCCAGGTTTACGTTCCTCTGGTTATCGTCGTTTGCCAAGTTAGTTGTGGTTATTCAGTTGTATATTGACTTTTTAACTCTTCCATCTACGATAACATCAAGAGCGAAAGACAAACATATCATCTAATGTCATCCATAATGCATTGTCGCTGGAATGCTAATAAACTGACAAGTGCTCAAACACAAATCTGTAAATGGATTTAACAGCTCTGTGATTTAATAACCTCTCTCTCTCTCTCTCTCTCTTGATTATGAATCTGCTTTCTGCTCCAAACTAATTTCGTTTCATTCATGCTTCAGGAAGTGTCACTAAACCCAACCACCTGTGTCGCCGCGTAGCGTGTGTGTGTAGGCTGATTTCAGGTTCACCCCATGCTTTCTGATTGGCAGGTATGACCAGTCATCCTCCAGTTCCCATCTCAGAACTGCCCAGTTACATCGAGCGAAAGAAAGCCAACGAGAGCCTGGGGTTCTCTCAGGAGTACGAGGTAAGGTCGCACATGTCTGCGTCACTGATGACAAAATCTTCTTCGAAATTTGTATCCTCAGAGAGGACAACACCATATGTAGCAGCACTGCAGGTACACAATTATTCAGATAGGCGTAGATTTGTAGATAATATTCTTTATTAGATGATCATATTATCATGTATGATATTGAGATCTGGGTTTTGATTGGGCTATATAAAAACATTCAGGAACCGCTACCAGTTTTTCAATCCCTCCGGAGGAAAAGCATTCCTATAACACGATGCTACCTGCACCATGCTTCACTGTGATGATGGTGTTGTCAAAGTTGAAATCCTGCCAAACGCATCACTTCGTACCAAGGTTTCTTCAGACCTTTGCCGAGTCTCTAGGGCTGCTTTCACACCCAAGCCCCCCTCAGGGTTTAGCGCATACTCTATTACTAACCAAACCTCGACTGATACTTTTCACAGCCGCAGCGGAGGCGAATTCTTATGCAAGTCAAACAGACTTAAATAATTGTTTGTCATTTGTCATTTCTTTTGCCACTTCCCCACGTTTAGTCTATCGACCCTGGGCAGCAGTTCTCTTGGGAGCACTCAAACCTGGACATTAATAAACCAAAGAACCGTTACGCAAATGTCATCGCCTACGACCACACCAGAGTGGTGCTGTCCAACAGCGATGGTGAGTATGTGGGTGTGTGGCCAGCCCTTTAATACAGCTCATGCTTTATCCAAGGCTGCGTAGCATTCTCAGTAGCGTTCTGAACTCATCTGACGCAGTGGGGTCAACGGTGCATCATTTCCTCGTTGTATCTTGTGTAGAAATGTTAAATAAGTAAGACAGCGTGCTATATATGGGACGCATCCTCAAGTTGCTCTTCTTTGCTGCTGACGTTCAGGTCAGCCAGGTGGCGACTACATCAATGCTAATTTCATCGACGGGTACCGGCGACAAGGCGCCTACATCGCCACGCAGGGGCCCATGCCGGATACGATCAGTGACTTCTGGAGGATGGTGTGGGAGCAGCACACGGCTAACATCATCATGATCACCAAGCTGGAGGAGAAAGCAAGGGTGAGCGTGCGACACACACACACACATATACACAGAGCTAACAGTGCAGTTAGCAAAGCTTTGTGCACTTCAGAACAGAAACACAAAAACAGCAATAAGAGAGAAACAAATGGCACAAGGCTAAAGCAGATGACATTTAAAGAAGGTTTCTAAGGATTACCTACGTTTTTTTCTCGCCCTGCATAACACACACAGCGCATAAACGGACGTTCGTTAGCATCAGATTGAAGTGGCCCAGGGTGAACTTTTTTAGCAATAACCCTGAATATAAGCCATAAGAACCTCATTAATACCATTCCCTCACATGGTCCAGTCCCCCTGTCAGTTCTGATATGTTTGTCTGTTCTCCAGATGCCTTCCTATTTCTACTCCAAGGCAAGATTTCTACTCCTTCGTCACACTCACTCGTCCACGCTTTCAATCCGTCACATATTTTCCTTATACCTAGCTTTATCCAATCCTCTTCCACATTTACTTTTCACCTCCTCCCTTCCTGTTTCTCGAAGAAGAATGCTGGGATCGATACTCCACTCGTGTCGATCTGGTCATCACCCGATCACTGCATGTCACTGCTATTACAATAGAGCTTCACGAACCGGTCCGATTGTTCAGAGTGGTGTGTTCATGTCACTAAGGAACTGTTCATTAACATGCGTCCTGGGCGATCAGATCACAAGCGGAGACGCCGAAGGAGCGCCTACATAACCGACATCCTCCGCGTATGCAGAAATACTGTTCCATTAAAGTGCTCTAGGTGTTGTGAGTTCAGTATCGGTTTGATTTTTATCTTACTCTCCATTTTAGTGTCTAACAGAATAGGCGTGGGATGTGGGTTAACGCCCCCACAGTTTCGCTTTTAAAACTATTTGCATATCATTTGCATATAGAGAGGAGATGCATATGGAGACGCGTAGTAATGCCAGGTGTGAACCGGCACCCTTTTAGAGCTGTCCACTTGTGACCCGGTCACCCAGGACACGTGTTAATGCCAGGTGTGAATGAGGCCCGTGACTAACCCGGGTTTTCACTTACTGTAATTTTACCCACAAGATTACCCAGTGTGTGTAAAATAATGTGTGCACATGAGACAAGGTTTTTATATATATATATATATATATATATATATATATATAAGTACAATGTACAATGTAACATATGCGTATGGAATTACAGTATTCTTCGTTTTTTTTGCGCAGAGTAAGTGCGATCAGTACTGGCCGAGCCGGGGCACAGAGACGTATGGCGTCATGCAGGTCTCCGTGCTGGACACCGTAGAGCTCGCCGCGTACTGCGTCAGGACCTTCGCGCTCTTCAAGGTAGACACACGCTCGTTCATCGCTCTCATACTTGCACATGTAATCTGGCGTCTCACTGATGTTCTTCTGGATGCGTGCGCCGAGCAGAGTGGCAGCAGCGAGAAGCGGGAGGTCCGACAGTTCCAGTTCACGGCGTGGCCCGATCACGGTGTGCCCGAACACCCTACGCCGTTCCTGGCCTTCCTGCGCAGAGTCAAAGCCTGTAATCCTCCAGACGCCGGGCCGATCGCAGTGCACTGCAGGTACTGACTCTCACACACCAGTACGACAAAACAGCAGGGAACTAATAAAGTAATAAAGCAAAGAACACAAAGCTACAACATATTATCATTCTGCATTATTACACACCTTTGACTGGGTCATACACTGATCAGGCATAACCTTATGACCACCTCCTTTTCTTTACATTCATTGTCCATTTTCTCACTTCCACTTACTTTGTCGTTCTACAATTACACACTGTAGTCCATCTGTTTCTCTGCACACTTTGTCAGTCCCCTTTACACTGTTCTGTAATGGTCAGGACCTCCACAGGACCAGGACAGATCAGATACTATTTGGATGTTGGATCCTTTTCTCTCCTTTTCTCTCCTTTTCTCTAATTGTATAAACACAAAGTGCAGATATACAGTAAGAGGAATTGAGAACGTGGACAATGAGTGCAGAGAAAAGAAGGTGGTCATAAAGTTATGCCTGATCGGTGTATAGCTGCTATAACGACAGAACTGAACATGTGTCCGTCTGTCTGTGGCAGCGCGGGTGTGGGGCGTACCGGCTGCTTCATCGTGATCGACGCCATGCTGGAGCGTGTGAAGCAGGAGAAGACAGTCGACGTGTACGGTCACGTGACACTGACGCGCTCCCAGAGGAACTACATGGTGCAGACGGAGGAGCAGTACACGTTCATATACGAGGCGCTGCTGGAGGCCGTCACCTGCGGCAACACGGAGGTGCCCGCGCGCAACCTCTACGCCTACATCCAGAGGCTCACCCAGCCCGAGCCGCCCGACAACATCAGCGCCATGGAGCACGAGTTTAAAGTGAGTGTGTCGGTGCTAATTATACACCCTCGCGTGCACCTTCACATCTTTTCATAGTTTCAAAGTCGAGATCTGAAGCCTTAAGCTGGTGTAACTGATATAATCATATCTACATCTTATTTAGTTATAATTCTTCATGTTCATGTCCAGTTCTCTTCGTATAAAACCCGGCACTGTGTCTCATCAGAAGGTGTTGATGAATTTTCTATAACGGGAGCACAGACGGTTCTGGCTGAAAGGTTAATATCTACTACGGCATTGTTTCTATAGTAAGAACATAGAGGGACTTTTCCACATAAACGGAAAAAAAATGTGTGCGCTTAGTCTGTTGACGTGGTGAAGTTTCCCGTAAGATGATTATTTAGCATTTTTTTGGAATGAGTGTCCAGGATCAGCCATAACATTAAAGCCACCTGCCTAATGTTGAGTAGGTCCCCCCTGTGCTGCCAAAACAGCCCTACCTCATCAAGGCACAGACTCCACAAAACCTCTGAAGGTGTGCTCTTGTATCTGGCACCAAGATATCAGCAGCAGATCCTTTACATTTTAGTCAGAGATGCTCAGTTCCTTACACTTGCCCAATTTTCTCACTTTCAACACATCAGCTTTGCTCACTGTTATTCACTTCACCTGTCAGTGGTTTTAATGTTATGGCTGATCAGTGTAACTTTATGTTTTCCAACACTGGAAAGTTTCCAGGACTTTTTTGTGGTTCCGCCCATAACATTAATTTATTATTATTATTTCAAGAGAAAGACAATAGTCTGTTTAGTGATAACAGGAAGTATCTTGTTTCATGCATAAATATTGTAATTGTTGGCATATGAGAGGAATAAAACCACTTTGGGATGTGCTGACCACATATAGGAAAGAAAATATGGTCACAGTCATTCCATTGTTGATTAATTTCCTATAACCGCACATCCACAAGTGCTTATGCTTTTTTTAATGTTCCTCATTAGCGCAAGCGCCTGCAAGTACGTCAGCTCAGAAATGACCGAACTTCCCACGTTCCATGTGTATTAGACCTCCTTTATGTTTCAGAAATGTAACGATCTTCCTTATCCCGTCCTTCAGAGGTTAGCCAATGCCAGGGCGCACAACTCCCGATTCGTGAGCGCCAACCTCCCCTGCAACAAGTTTAAAAACAGGCTGGTGAACATCATGCCGTACGAGAGCACGCGTGTGGGCCTGCAGCCGATCCGAGGAGTGGAGGGCTCGGACTACGTCAACGCCAGCTTCATAGACGGTTACAGGTATGAACACGTTTATCCCGACCGGTGTGAGCAAGACAAAACGACTTTACTAGACGGAGTACTTTCCAGGATTAGAGCTCTACACATAACTGAATGTGTCTCCACCTCACCCTTTTCCCACACGTCTGTCTTAAACGCCACTCCAAAACTTTATTAACTCAAGTATGATAATAGATTTCAGGAGCAGAGCTTTTCACCTAACAGCAAAAATCAAACCGATAAACTAGGATTCAGGACAAATCTAATAATAGAAAGCAGTAACGTGTGGCGCTACACTACTGAGTGTAAAAAGGGCTGGAGCTACTTTGTGATTGAGATATGTGCAAAAGGAAAGTCCTTGTATAATAGGAACGAAGGTCAGCTTGTCCTCTCTGTTAGATCCTCGTAAAATCCCACCTGCTCTTACTCCATCTTCTCTGCAGGCAGCAGAGGGCGTATATCTCTACCCAGGGTCCTCTGCCCGAGACGACCGAAGATTACTGGAGAATGTTGTGGGAACACAACTCCACCATCGTAGTGATGCTCACTAAACTTAGAGAGATGGGACGGGTTAGTCTCACACACACACACACACACTTTAATATTACCATACTGTACGGTGTACTATACAGTCCTGATTCCAGTGTTCAGCTTACATAACTGAAATTGTGTGTGTGTTGCAGGAGAAGTGCCACCAGTACTGGCCATCAGAGAGGTCAGCTCGCTATCAGTACTTTGTGGTGGACCCCATGGCTGAGTACAACATGCCACAGTACATCCTGCGGGAATTCAAAGTGACTGACGCCAGGGTGTGTTGCTCACACACTCACACACACACACACGCGTTTCAGTTTGTTTTCCATATGGACGTTTCTGTTACAAAAGTAACTAAAGCTGCTCCGTGACTGTCTGTTATACAGATCAAACTGAATTGAATTACAGTAGATAAATACTTCTGTTTCTACACAACTTTAACCGTTAAGCGGTTTATTATGGGAACAAGCAAAATGTCCCCTAAAGCACCAGAATTCTCTTTTTCCTCACACACGCACACATTTATCCATACACACTCCCACCCATACAGTGAGTCACAGTGCCAGCTCACCATGTACCTGTTTTTCCTAGAACAATCACAAATGGTCTGGCTGTTTACACACACACACACACCAAACTCATCCTAATGCGTTTGTGTTCTTAGGACGGCCAGTCCCGCACTGTCCGCCAGTTCCAGTTCACTGATTGGCCGGAGCAGGGCGTGCCGAAGTCTGGCGAAGGCTTCATAGATTTTATCGGCCAAGTGCACAAGACGAAAGAACAGTTCGGTCAAGACGGACCAATCACAGTACACTGCAGGTACGATCTTGGGATTAATACGGAGCATTGGGTTTGGTCGCTTAATTTGACTAATTGACTAATAAACCACTGACCGTTGTTTCTGCATGAACGTTGGCCTCACGTGACTCCGCTAAATATTTGCACTGTGTGTGTGTGTGTTGTAATGCAGTGCCGGTGTCGGGAGAACAGGTGTCTTTATCACTTTAAGCATAGTGCTGGAGAGGATGCGTTATGAAGGAGTGGTCGACATCTTCCAAACTGTCAAAATGCTGCGAACACAGAGACCAGCCATGGTGCAGACGGAGGTGTGTATTCATACTCGTACACTCGACTGAAAGAGCAGGAGTCAGGAAATACATGCAGTGTGTATATATCTCGGGTGTGTTTATACCTGTGTGTGTGTGTGTGTGTGTGTGTGTGTGTGTGTGTGCTCTACAGGAACAATACCAGTTTTGCTACCGTGCAGCACTGGAGTACCTGGGCAGCTTCGATCACTATGCAACATAAAGCGTCTCTCTCGGTTTCTCCCGGTTTCTCCGGACCAGCAGGACATCTCCTCCCGTTGTAAAATCTCCTGTGCTAAATAAGTCTCTCCCAGCGCAGGATGTCTTTACACCGTCTGTACTTGCGCGTACTGTCGAGCTGTGCGTTTTTGGCTCTGGACACATAAGGTAGCACCGAACTGACTTAAAGTCAGATTAGATCCATTCAGTTCGAGGCTATCTTAAAACAATCCTAAAATAATCACCATGAGCGTCAAAATCCAGCGCCTGGGAGACGAGCATCCAGACGAGTTTTCTCTGTAATTGTGTTTCGGATTAAACCGTACCGTCGATTAGTCACCCACTTGTACGAGATCGGGGCTAATACCTATCACTGAAGTATTTGTACTCATGGAACACACCAGTTACCACTTGCGCACAGATACATGCGCATGCACACACACGCACACGACTGCACTTTGGACTGAACTTGAAAGCACACACAATGATCCATAGTAGTTATTTGGTCTGTTGAATTTGTTTAAGTATTACAATAAATATTACTAAATAAATATATACAGTATTCGTTCATGTACTATACGTGGAGGTCTGGGAAAAATCTGTCAGATGCTACATACCGTGGAATTCTGGAAAACATTCAACGTATATAACGTCTAGAACACACTCACGGATTCAAGACATCTAGTCTTTTAGAAACCATGAATATACACCGATCAGGCGGAATATTATGACCACCTCCTCTTACCACATAGCTGCACTTTTTACTTCTACAATTACAGACTGTAGTCCATCTGTTTCTCTACATACTTTTGTTTACTCTGTTCTCTAATGGTTAGGACCCCCATACAGGACCGGAACAGATCAGGTACTATTTGGGTGGTGGATCATGTGGATCAACGTGTGTTGTACTGGTGTGAGTTAGTGGATCAGACAAAGCAGTGCTGGTGGAGTTTTGGTCCTGTGGGGGTCCTGACCATTAGAGAGTAAAGGGGAATAACAAAGTATGTAGAGAAAGAGACGGACTACAGTCTGTAATTGCAGAAGAACAAAGTGCAGCTATATAGTAAGTGGAACTGAGAAAGTGGAGTGGAAATGGTCATAAGGTTATGCCTGATCTGTCATTTATCAGACATCCCAACACCATGTGCCATAGTGTCATAGCATATCATAGCATATTGCCAATGTTCAAATTGAAATGCACACAACATACGCTTTAGCTATTTATAATTAAATTTAATGTTACATCCTGTTATCATCAAATTCTGTTGTTCCTCTCACGTAAAATATTAATTTGCCAGAATAAAAACAACAAAAACGAAGCTTGTCGTGTTTCCCATGTAAAGAAACCACTTTACCCCTGCCGGTTACAAAGCACTAAAACTGAAGGCTCCTTCCATATATATATTATAATTATAAACGTTTCCTCCCCACACACTTGCATGAGCAGTTATTAGACCGAGTGCATCAAATACTGCCACATAAACCTGTCAGAGCTGCTGTTAAAGTGATGAAAATAACTCCACATCGTCTCTTCTGACCAATCACGTCCAAGAAGTCAACAGCGAGCTATACACTGTACATACATAGTCAGAAATGTCATCCTGTAAAGGGTTTTCCCAGGCCACCACACAGATATAAGCACATTTACAGCGTTAGTGGTGTTTAACTACGAAGCATTAGAAAAAAATAAAATAAAAATAAAAAAAATGAGATGAGCAGAGACACAGAAGTTCTGAAGTTCACGTTAACAGAATATATCCATGACGACGTCACAGTAACGCAGACAGCAGTAGTGCCTTATCATAGTTTTCAATAGTGCGCGTTCGTCCTATGTCTCTGTACGTAACCCGGCGTTTTAGGTCGTAGATGATTTTGATAAACCAGGATGACACGTGGCGCGACGCTAAATTTGAATATCGCCCGGATCACACGACGGGCGTATATCTCACAAGACGCATTGTTTTTAACCAAGCCATATTGATCGATCTGAACTGACGCTGCCAAGGCCTTTAGGAATTGTCACTACATACGTAAAGTGTACGCATGCGCATTTTTGGGACGGATAGACAATATTTGAGCTTCGTGACTTTTGAGAACATTCATATTTTGTATTATTAGTCATCAAAAGGAATATCAGTTTGCTAGACACTACACTAAATCTCTCTCTCTCTCTCTCTCGCTCTCTCTCTGTCTCTTTATTGTAATGATCTTATCTTGCCTCTTGGGGAGCATGCAGTGTTTGAAAACTTTAGTGAGGTGCTGCTTTGTCTGTATAGACATCACCATTTGAGGATTTTCATGCAGGGTTCCTGGATATATGTAAGTTATTCTATATTGTATTATATTATATTATAATATAATTTGCACTAAAACAAGAAACACCAGTTCCAGACTCGAGCCACAAACCGGCACTGGTGGTTTTACACCCAGTGTGTTGAATTTCCTGCATATCGAGCTTCTTTCTGCCATGAAAGCCCTGTTGAGATGTGTTAATGGTTTCAATGTGTGTGTAACGTGTGTGTGTGCGTGTGCGCGTCTCAACAGCAGCCTCCGCGTTAATTCACACCGCGGAGAAACAACACACTCTCTCGCTCTATGCACTAAACCACCCGTCATTCTCGAGTACGGGGCGTTTCCATTATCACCATGGTGACCACAGTGCGTGCATGTTAGGATATATACGACGTTTCAAAGCGTTAAGGAGAATACACGCTCCACTCCGTAGTGTTCAGCGTTCAATGTTTTCCAGTAGACAAGGCGGCGCGATCGTAGCTAGTTGTCTCGGCACCGGAGCGAAACAAGAGCACAGGACCAAGTTCTTTCAAGTCAAGGCGACGTGTCACCGAGAGCCAAAGCTCCAGCTGATGGGGAAGGTTTCAGCTCCACGGTAACATTTAGGAACTTCATTTTCCCTCCTCTTACACAGCCGTAGATGTGTTTCTTTTGCGTTTATACTGTACAAACTTTCCGTCATACAGGAAAAAAAAAATAATTGCAAAAACTCTAAACATCAGCCTAACGTTGATTCTACACATTTTCTAATCTCTAAAAATTCAGCCCTTGGTTAATTTTAAAATTTTTTGGCTTCCACGCAGTGAAAGTCCATATGTGAAACTTTGATGTTTCATGTAGAAATAAATCATCACTATTCGTTTCATCATGTGATATGACCAAAATATACATTTTATTACTTGTACTTTATTATTATTTTTTCGCCACTTTGTAAGATGTTGATGTCAGAGTTTCTGCGATTCGACCCATCCAGTTGACGTGAGCACAAGTGAGGCCTGTCTTCTGTTATTTACCTCTTATTTTGTAGTAAATGTAAATATTTTAGAGAAATAATCTTATGCTTTTTTATTTTCCTACTTTTGTTGTGGAAAAAAAAAGTTGTGTAAGAATTACAGGGGTATTTGTGGAACTTTTTTTGTTTTGTTACAAATAAACTGGCAACAAATGTGTGTTTTCTTGTTTTCTCTTTTTACATACGAGCATGGGAGAAGAAATTCATTCGTTCATCTTCAGTAAGCACTTTATCAGGGATGGTCAGGAGCGTTGCGGCGCTGGCGCTTGTCCTGGGAACGCTGGGTGTGACACAGGAACACATGGCAGGGCTGCATGAGCGCACACACACACACACTCATTAAACATACAGAGTGGATTAAACAACTTGTCACTTTTAGTGCAGATCACCCAATGTTTAGGTGGGCAAAAGTATTGGAACGGACAGATTTAACACATTTATGTAATAATACTTACTATTTGGTCATATATATTACATTTGTATATAACTGCATCAATCTGGCAACCCAGTGATGTCATCGGACTGTCACATTCTTCTTGATGCTTTTAGTTGTGGGTTGATTTGGGTAATAAAAATTATTGAGCCTGTTCCAGGAGCAGTCGTACAAGCCCAAGCCGTGATACTACCACCACCGTGCTTTACTGATGAGCTTGTAGGTTTTGGCTCATGAGCAGATCCTTTCTTTCTCCACACTTTGGTAGAAGATAATCTTGGTTCCAAAACCTTTGTGGCTCATTTCTGTATTTCCTACTCTGTATTTCTCAGTCTTCAGTGTCATGATACCTTCACCCCTCAACTGTGGAGGTTGCCGGTGATGTCATTGGCTTGTTTTTGGGCTTTTCTTCACGGCTCTCACGATGTTTCCGTCATGAGCTGCTGCCGGTTCCCCAGCTGACCTGTTCGGTGTCTGGTTGTTAGTACTCCAGTGGTTTTGTTCTTTTTCGGACATTCCAAATGGTTGTGTTGCTGGTTTGTCCTTTATAACAGCAAACATGCAGGTCTTCACAGGTGAAACCCAGAGCTCTAACCAGGAGTCGAAATTCAGAGTTATTCATTGTTTAAACCAGGGGCTCTCAAACTTTATTGGGCCGGGGACCCCTCACGGAGCAGAACATTTTCCAAGGACCCCCACATAATCGCACCACAAATTTACCCATATAGGCTTATAGCCATTTGTCCTGTTGGATGCTTTTGGACTCTTTTATTCTAAAAACATACAGTGCTTTTACCACAATAGTTATTTTATTTTATTTAGCAAATCTAAAGTACAGTTTTTAAAGTTTTTGTCAAACGTAGGCCTACTGTGTAACAAAATAGTGTTTCCCTCACATTAATACATAGTGACGGGAGAACATTTTATAATTCATCGAAGCAGATAACAAACTGACAAAAGACACTCAAACATTCAGTGCACTGAGAGGGAACTGATCTCATGGTGTAAAATGAATGGTAACACGCTAACCACTAATCACAGGACAATGAAAAAGCACTGATGCAGTTTACTCAACTTCTGTAAGAGTAAAAGAATCAAACTGCTTGAGAAATACTTCATGTATTACTACTAAAAATGTTATGATTAACCATTTTTAGTGGTGGTGTGGGGGGGGGCAGCTGGAGAGTGAGCAAGTGAGACTGGCAACACTAGATAACTTTTTGAATAAAACGTATGATGAAAATATCTGATGAACCATATTGGCGATGGAGCGGTGCTCAACCGACTGAGCTGCGGAGTTACCATGACAACGATGCGCTGGTTAAGATTATGTACCTGCACACACATACACACACACACACACACACACTTTCTAAACACGTGAACAGCAGTCTTTGGTTTTAATTAGGAAAATCCTAAACAAAGGCGCTATGGGAAAGCGTGGATCATTGCCCCACTGAACACGGAAGCGTGTTTTTATACTAAAGATAAATGATAAACCGCTACAGCAGCCTGTTCAAGTGCCATAAATACTCCTGTTTGTTCTTTCCGCCCGCTATCTCTTTCTTTCTATTGTTCTGTATCTTTATCCTTTGTTTTCTTAATACCCTTAAACTTCTCTGCTTTACTAACTCTCTCTATTATCTCCTTCTTGTCTTACTTTAGGAGATAT
>JAOVVH010000040.1:8895801-8905863 GCA_028566435.1 Scorpiodoras heckelii
AGGACCAGTACAGATCAGGTACTATTTGGGTGGTGGATCATTCTCAGCACTGCAGTGACACTGATGTGGTGATGGTGCTTTAGTGCGTGTTGTACTGGTGTGAATGGATCAGACACAGCAGTGCTGCTGGAGGTTTTAAACACTGTTCACTTCCTGTGCGCTCTATGAGACACATCCACCGTATCGCTCCACCCTGTAGATGTAAAGTCAGAGACAGTAGCTCATCTGTTGTCGCACGGTTTGTTAGTCATCCTCTGATCCTTCATCAGGATGCTGCTTACAGGATGCTGGTGACTGGACATTTTTGGTCGGAGGACTATTTTCAGTCAGATGGCGGAGAGTCTAAAACGTACATCAATTTTATTCTCAGCAAACCATTCAGGAGGTCATCCTGAAGAGACTGGAGTACTACAGTACGTCATATCATTTGTCATATCAACGCTTTGATTCATTTTTTTTTCCTGTAAACACCTTTATGGAAAAAAGAGACGATTATAAATCAAATAATATATAAATATGTATTTTATCCACATTAATGAGTTCTGTTTTGGACAACAATAGGATACTCCTCATCTTTAACATATATCTTCATAAGAGGAAAAAAAACAGTAAAACATAATTAAAAAAATTACTGATCAAATAACTGTTGTAAAGTTATATTTTACACCCTCCTTGGCTTAGCTTTATGTTTAGATTTTTTTTTTCTTTTTTAAGTTTCCTTATTCTTAATTATTAAAAGAGGTTTAGTTGAAAGTTTGTTTTCTTCTTAACTTTTTGATTATTGTCCAATTCCAAAATTTCACATACCTTGTTTTTTTTTTTGTTGTTGTTGAATTTTGCTGTATTTTAAATACACAGCCACCAGTCCCTCTCCCCAAAACACACACTGAGCAGCGGTTTCAGTATAATAGTCATGTTTACTATGACACTAATGCAGGCGGCAGGTAAAAAGACCATTACTCGATCACAAAAACATCAGGCACCTATGAGAAACTGAAAATATATATGAAATACAGCTGCATTCCCAACTTTCTCATTATTATTATTATTACAGAAAATCAACACTCTGATTTCACACCTCTCAGTTTACCTGTCACCATCCACCCATGCAAGTTTCCTTTTAGAAACAAACATAATATACAGACACTGCTTTATAGTGACTTTGTTATATCATAGAATATTCGTACTAGCGGTCAACATCGGGGAGAAACGGTTTGTGAAGTCTATAAATATTTCCTCCCACATTCATTGCTTTGTCACTGCACAAGATTACAACAGAAAGAGAAGGCATTTGTGAGGTACTGCTGAGTAATCACAAGGACATTATATAAAAACCACTTTCAGCTTAGCTCCCATTTGTACTCACGACATTTGTCTGCTTTGTGACTGTTCCTTTTTTTGACGTGGATATAAAAAAAAAAATCAAATCAAACCGGCTGCCGCGTCCGTCACTGCGTCGTCCGAACCTGCGTTCCAGTACTGCTTTAACACACCCGAGTCGGCTTCTGATGATTGCTTGGCAGCGTTTAAACCCACGGTGCAGCTGGATTCTTGCTTCCGACTGGTCAAAAAGTGTCGATTCATTTCCTGTAGCACCGCCCACAAGAACAATCACCAATTTCCATTAATGCGCTTGGTACTGATGGTACCGTATCTATTTTAACGGCTGATTCAGATGGACACCACAGGTGCCACGTAATCCAAGACGAATAAATGATGACGTACAAACGGGTTGTTCAACAAGGAACATGTACGTATGATTGTTTAAAAAGGAAGGAGTCTCCGGTGTCGGAGCTTTGTAACAGTCGTTAGGGATTAAAGGGATGAAGGAAAAGTCTTTAGGGTAGACTGAGTAGTTTTTGGTTGCTCGGTAACATGACGATCTATGACCTGTCTTGTCTATAAGCTACAAGAGGAAAGAAAACGGAGGTTCATAGCTGCTATAATGCACAGGACGACAGGAACCCGCTTGCTTCTTGTTTTAAACGGATTAAATGTTAAAATAACGCACTGTTCATGATGAATTGACGTTTTGTAATAATCGTTGCCGTGTTCTTGTGGTATAAGAGGAATAAATCAGCTATGGACATGCTGTTATTGTGTAGCACCAAAACAGCACCAGCAGCCACTCAGGCTCTCTTTCTACCCCTCTGGCGCAGAAGGGGACGGACTGAAAGGGTCGCCCCTGGAGGTAAAGGGAAAGACATGGACGTAGGTGTGTTAAAACGTACCGGGACACAGCTTCTACAAGTAAAGGAGGCGATGTAACGAATACGATTCATATGTACCGGTCACATTAGATCCCAAATGAACATATTTTGCATAACAACCCTTAATTTTTTGCGCTCGAATAATTAATTAGGGGCAAAAACAGTCAACAACAAATTTTTTTTTTGGTAAAAAAAAAGACAACATTATTCTTTAAGCACAACTCCCAAAAGCTCGACAGGAAGTAACATGGTTCCAGAAGTGGCATGACATCAGACTCAGTCAGCTGACGTTAGCTTATCAAAGTAAAAGGATTCGTTTCCTTCTCGAATTTCGAATACTGCTGAAGTTGTACAAAGACATAAATAAACTATAATACAGGCAAAGAAATGACTACGCTTCATTCTGAAATGACGAACTGCCGGAACGGAGAGAAAACGTGAGAGACGCGAATCGACACCAGGACAACAGCAAATATACCCCTGAGATGATCAGATATAATCCTCACGTGGACGCGGACGCGCTTCTTCTGCTCGTGGGACGGGATTCGCTCGCGCTGCCGAAAGCTTGAAGGCACAAATACACCCCCCGGTGGTTACTCGGAGCCCGGGACAACCCACCTACACCTCAAACACGCAGCACCACTGACACGTGACGTGCTTGGTAAGCGTCAGTAAACTTCCACTGTGATTGAAATGCAGGATTTCAGACAATTTCGGGTGAAAGCAGGAACAAGCAAGGGGGGAAAAAAGGGGATTTTTTTTTATTAACAGGCAGTGATACGAAGTTTAAAGGCCACTATTTCCCAAGTCATCTAAGAATGAGGAGATAAGATCACGATGATCACATAACGCTGATTCTAGACTGGGGGGGGGGGTTAGTGGACGACACCTAATCGTCATTACTAACATGGCTCGTTTCTTCATTTCTGCTTCTTTGGCCCCTAAAATAAGCTCCACCTCCCCTCGTACAGAACAGTTTCGCTGGAATTCAATCTAATGATAATCCCTTTTTTTAAATTTATTTATTTATTTATTTTGTTTGACCTGCTCAAGCCCATGCTTTTCAAACATTATCCTTTTTAGGTTCTTCAGGTCTCACCGCCTTTTCAAATTAGACCCGTTTGTGTTAGTTTCTTCTCCCTCTCTTACTCCGACACTGCACACTGATCTTCGATAAACCCAAGATTAGAATTAAGAAAAAAAAAATTCCTGTCCGTGGTCACTTGGTAAACATGAGCCCTGGGTTTTAAGGCTTGATCGATTGATAGTCATCGATTCGAGAAATGAAAAGGATTAAAACAGGATGCAGGACTGGAAGTAGAGTGATATTTTTCCTCGTGTGATATTTCTGATCTCTTCATCTTATTGTTCTACCTCAACGTATATTTATATATATATATTCATTTATATATATATTTCTGAATAACATCGAGTATTATATTAAAACAAGACTTTTTCCCCCAAAGGTTATTATGCACAATATATAAATGTATCTTACAAGACTATACAAGGTTTAAGTCACAATGATCATTACGGATACATCCAAGCGTTCGACTCGTTACCTTTGGTTTGGAGGTTAGTTAGAATGATGATGTACTACGTTGCCGTGATGGAGGGAGGAAAAAAAAAATTCAAGTTTTAACACTTTCACACTATTTGCACAAGTGTGACACAAACCCCCGAGTTGCACGACACGATACCAGAAGACTTCTCGCGTGTGACTGAGAAAAGGGAAAAAACGGTGCAAGCTGGGAAATAGTTCAAGTTTCTCCTTTACTGTGTGCAAGTCGTTTATTTTTTATTTTTTTTAAAACTGCTACAAGTCGTACACCGAGCCACAACTCTCTGAAAAGGGATTGAAGTGGCAGGCTAAGAGAATCCTCCATCCTTCACTCCTTTTCTCGTACTTCTTACTGCTTTTTTTTTTTCCTTCTTCCCAGAACGCGGGACAAAGCGGGCCGAGCGGGAAAGCGGCGCTCTACCGGCAGACACGTGCCCTCAGGACCAAAAAAAAGAGCATGAACAGCATCTCTTTTTTTTTTTTTTTACTTTTGGCACCTTGACTCTTACTCTCTGCCTCCCTCCGTCCGTCGCGGTCACTCGCTGTCCGTCTCCAGCTCCGTGTCGGACCACTCGACGGGTGCCAGGCGTCCTGTCTGCTGTGCGTACTCGATCACGGCTCGGTAGCAGAAGTAATACTGGTCCCACGTCTGGATGCTGTAGGCGCGCTGCGTGCGCATGCGCCGCACTGTCTGCTTCACGTCCGCCGTGGCGATGTCCTCCAGGCGCGAGAGGCAAATGTCCAGCGTGCAGAACGTACCTGAGAAAGACAAGCACACTGAATGACACCGAGCACTAAAAAAAACCCAGAAAAACAAAACTAATACAATCGATCTCCTTTTTCTAAGGCAAGACTGGCCAAGATGTACCCTAATGTGATAGGGGTCGTACCGCCCCTGCTAACCTAACCCACGTATTCTGGTCGTCGCAACCTACTGCTCTGTGGTCTTTCACACACACACTAATCCAATAACAGCTATATTTTCTATTACTAACAGTAAAAACATCACTGCATTTATGACGCTGCTTGCGCGCGGAACAATATTACTACACCGGAGGTCGACAAATCCTCCCAAAGCGTCTATATCCGTGTCTACGGTTGTGTATACAGGATTGTACAGATAATTGTATGTGTGTAAAACAACTAAAATAATGTCGGTACATAAATGTGCACTCCTTCTTACGTTTCCTGAACCAATCCCATTCAAGCTCGTTAAAATAGCAGTCGGTACTCATACACTCCTGCCGTTAATTAAAGTGAATCAAAGTGTTTAACCGCGTAAAAAGTTCAGCTGTTCTAAGTAGGATACGTCAGGAGAAGACGGTCATCAGCAAGTGGATGAAACGTGGCACAAACAGTGACCTTAAGAAGAACTGGACATCCCTACAAAAGTGATGAAAACACAAGAAGGAGCTGCAGGAATTTCTCTCAACCACTGGTTATGTACTACGTGTGACACGTAGGTCTGGGATGTGCGGCTGGGTGGCAAAGACGTAAACGTTTTCTTACAAAGAAAAACATTGCACCATTTTGCAAAAAAAAACAAAACGACATCCCATCGGTCAGAAGCATTTGGGAAAATGTGTTACGGTCTGATGAGAACTTTTTTGGACGTAATTCCAGAAGGTATGTTTGGTGCAAAAACAACAATGTGCATCACCATGGTGGTGGCAGCATTATGCTTTGGGGCTGTTTTCTTCAGCCGGAACTGGAGCTTTAGTCAAAGTGGAGGGAATTATGTACAGTACCAAATGTCAGTCAATTTTGGCACAAAACATTCAGGCCTCTGCTGATACAAAGAAGCATCCCTCCACGTCAACAAAACAACGGCTTCACCAGAAGATGAGCAACGTTCTGGGACGGCCCTGCCAGAGCCCAGACCAGAACCCAACTGAAAATCTGTTTGGTGACCTGAAGAGGGTTGTGCACAGGAGATGCCCTTGCAATCTGACAGATTTGGCACGGACGACTGGGCAAAGCTTGTGCCATCCTGACAGACTCCTACCAAAAAAGACTGAATGCCGCCATAAAATCAAAAGGTGCTCCAACAAAGTCGTAGTTTAATATTTATGCAGCCACGTAGTTGAACGTTTTTTTATTTTTACAAGACGTCAGTTTGTTTTTCAATTGAATTGTACGGATTACAGGTCACATTAACAGTGGAAAACGTTCCGAAATGATTTATCTTGGTCTGATCTTTTTTTTTTTTTTTTTTTTGGTAACGGGGTGTTGTGTAGTCTTTTAATATCCACCGTATATATGAACCTACCTGTCCTTCCGATTCCGGCACTGCAGTGCACGACTATGGGAGGACCTCCGGGAGGTCCCGTCCAATCGGGAAATATCGCTCGCAGGGCCAGCTCCTGCCTCTGCTTCACCTCCGCCCTGAAGTTCAACAGGGCCTGTGCGGATTTGGGAACCCCGAAATCCGGCCAGCTCATGTACACGTAATGAGACACCTCTCTACGCTCGCCGGTCTGCATGCGAAAGGACAAGCGTGGTGTTCAAAAGACGCAAAACAAGGCTTATAAAAGGAATAGGACACTCGGTGTGTGCTGTTACAGGAAAAGAATCGGCACACGGTGTAGCGTTGCAGCCAGATGCCGAGCTAACACACTTTTCCAGTAACAGCACATCCTGAAATGTTCTATTCCCTAAAGATTTATATATTTATATAATTCTTTATAAACTCTCATACGTTTTAATAATTTAGTTAGTTAATTAGGTTGGTAGGTAAACAGGTAGGTGTGGTTGTGGTTAGAAGTTTATATACACTCATCGTGGACATGAATGTCATGGCAATATTGGGCTTTAAATGGTTTCTTTGAACTGTTCTTTTTCTGGGGCAGTGTGAGGTATATACACAACATCCATCTTTAATAGAAATAAAAGGACAGGAACTTGGTGCACATACATCACAAATAACATTTGGTTAAATGTCCCTTATCAGTTTACACCTTGACCAGTTGCTTTCGGTAGCCATGAACAAGCTTCTGGCAGAATTCGGGTTGGATATCTGACTACTCTTCATGGCAATATTGCTAGAGTTCAGTTAAATTTCTTGGTTTCCTGGAACAGACCTGACTATCAAACACGTATTTTCGAAAGGCTTCTGCTTTATCCATCCCACAACCAGCTTGGGGTCACTGTCCTGTGTCCAAGTTCTATGGTAGTCTTCCTTCTTCGTTATTCCATACACTTTGTGCAAGCATGATGCTACCACCACCATGCTTAACAGCTCATACAGTGTACTTAGGATTGTACCAATGCCTCACCTTTACTCCTCCAAATATCCCTCTGGTCTCTGTGGACAAACAACTCAACCTCAATCTTTGTCTCATCTGAACATAAAACATTCCCGCAGAAGGCCATGTGGTCTAACCGTAGTCGAGATTGACGGTGCCTGTTTTGGAGCAGGGGCTTCTTTTTGGACGGCAGCCTCTCGGTCTATGGTGAAGTAAAACTTGCCTGGCTGTAGACAGTGACACCGGTGTTCCAGAAGCTTCTAGTTCATGGTTATTGGGTCGTTCCAAACCACCATCCAAACCCATTTCCTGTCAGCTGAAGGTGACAGGTAGGTCTTCTTCCAAACCTTGGCACAGTGACAACACCTCACAATAAGCTGTACGTACCCGCAACTGTTTCATCTTGGAAATCTGTGGTTGTTTAGAAATGGCTCCAAGACGCAGTCCTGATTCGAGTAACTCTACAATCATCTCTCTCAGGTCTGCACTGAGATCCTTGGACTTTCACACCGCACCGTGTGTTGGTCAATGCAATGAGGGATGTCAAACGAACCCTATTTAAGTTGGAACATAGACGATATCTAAATATTAAAACCTGTGCACCAAATTCTTTTTTTCTTCTATTAAAAATGTACAATGTATACCTTTCTGCCCCAGGAAAAAAACTACAGTTTTACAAATAAATCACTAAACGTCCACGTTGAGTGCATGTAAACATCTGGACACAGCTGCAGGTTAATAGGTACAGTTGAAGTCATATGTTTCCATGCACCTTATGACATTTGTGAAATGTCAGAATAATAAGTGAGAAAATGACAGGCAGACTGATACATGGACAACCAGAAAAGGTGATCCCTCCATCGTCTGGTGGAGGAGATATAGAAAAGAGGAAGTTCGAATATGTACCAGACTATTATAGAGCTCCAGATGTGAAAGTTTAAAATCTTGAAACAGCTCGATGTGGATGTTTCTGACCAGAAAGCACCCGTACTCCTCTGTGCGGCCTGCTTCCAGAGGCCAGTACTGTCCACACTTCACTCTGCCTCGCTCCACAACTCTGACAGAGAGAGAGAGAGAGAGAGAGAGAGAGAGAGAGAGAGAGAGAGAGAGAAACAGGGAGAGAGAGAGAGATACAGAGACAGAGAAAGAGAGAGATACAGACACAGAGATACAGAGACAGAGAAAGGTTGAGAGAGAGAGAGAGAGAGAGAGAGAGTGAGAGACAGAGACAAAAAGAGAGACAGAGAGAGAGAGACAGAGATGGAGAGAGAGAGAAAGACAGAGACAGAATGAGAGACAGAGAGAGAGACACAGAGATGGAGACGGAGAGAGAGAGAGAGAGAGAGAGAGAGAGAGAGAGAGAGACAGACAGAGAGTAATTTATAAATTTATACATAAATTAGGTAAAGATACCTTTCAAAAAGAAGTCTTGATAATAAGTATAAAAGTATAACAGTGGCATTGTTTACCTTGTTGTCATGACAATGATTAACACCATTTGCTCCCATACCATTCGCCAAAAATCACCATATGTTTTTGGCAAAGGCCCTAAAAACCACATAAAACAAAAACTCATCATTAGAGCAAACAAACACTATATTGACACCCAGAACGTCAATATTTAACTCACTTTATAATACACACCCCCTTTATAAGCTTTATAATGCCGTACAGGGCAACGAAGCTCGGGCTCACAAATTCCTCATGGTGTCTTACCCTGAGTAGCGATGTATGCGTTGGTCATCTTGTAGCCATCCATGAAACTTGCGTTAATATAGTCTGATGTCTGGAACGAACAACAGAAAAAGAAAAGGGGAAGTCAGACTCCAGTGTTCAGTGTATTTTTAAAGTTAAATAGATGACGCAGTTCAAGAGCACCACATTATATCAACTGAACTGACACTTATATATAAATTCAACTAAAACATAATGTCAGAAGCTGTTTATCGCCTCTCTTTCAATCACTTTATCTGCATGTCAGATAGCCAAAAGGCATCATACTATACGGTGTACCTTTATATATGTACAAATCGACTGTTATTTTTAAAATAATGTAAAAATAAATAGTGAAATGCACACCTGTAAAATACATTCATGTTAAAATGAGATTAACAACTAGACCACCGTTACTGGGTCACTGTTAAAAAAAATGTTAGGCTCTGATGACCTAGTCTACAAATATCGCTTCGTTTTAATCAACCATTCAAAAATATAAACAAGCTAGTGGTGAAAATTAATGGGAGATATACTGTATATTTAGTAGTTCCTTCATAGAAAGATATTCTTAAAAATCACTTCCATAACGTCACTGTGTCCGTGTTTTTACAGGTGGTGAATGTGAGATGTTGTAAGGAAACGTGGTGTGGTGTAGTGGCTGAAAAAGAAATTCCAAAATGTCATATGTTTACAAGAGTAGTGGGTTACACATGTTCATACTAAAAACTGTGTAATAAATAAACACTCAACTGAACTGAATTAACACCCCTAGAGAAAATGGGCAGAAATCCTGGATCAGCTTAATAGTATTGGGTAAAATGTGATGTTTTCTCAGCACCTGATGAATTATTTGGTGAGAACATGCATGATGTTGACTGATGAAACACATCAGCATGAATAAAGGATACAGCTAGTCTTATAAAACACCCCAAAGACCTGATGATTTGTATAACGTGGCAACAGTCACTCTGTGAATTCTTATCAAATACACTTACTGAGAAAATGAAATAATTAACTGTAACGTTAAATGTTGAGGTGCTGCTGACCTCATCGTCGTCGTCGTCAAGCGGGCAAAGTCGGACACGGGATTCGTCCAAGCAGAGCACGTCACTGTAACGGTTTTTGACCTGGTTAGCTGGTTTCCTGTGGAGAGAAGAACATCATGAGCTTATTTGAGTTGTTTACACGTATCCTAATACACTCATCACTACCGTCCCAATACACTCATCACTACCGTCCCAATACACTCATCGCTACCGTCCCAATACACTCATCGCTACCGTCCCAATACACTCATCGCTACCGTTCCAATACACTCATCACTACCACT
>JAOVVH010000040.1:8905963-8923347 GCA_028566435.1 Scorpiodoras heckelii
TACCGTCCTAATACACTCATCACTACCACTCTAATACACTCATCACTACCGTCCCGATACACTCATCACTACCGTCCCGATACACTCATCACTACCGTCCCGATACACTCATCACTACCGTCCCAATACACTCATCACTACCGTCCTAATACACTCATCACTACTATTCTAATACACTCATCACTACCGTCCCAATACACTCATCACTACCACTCTAATACACTCATCACTACAGTCCTAATACACTCATCACTACTGCCCTAATACACTCATCACTACTGCCCTAATACACTCATCACTACCATCCTAACACACTATTCACTACCGTCCTAATACACTCATCACTACCATTCTAATACACTCATCACTACCATTCTAATACACTCATCACTACCATTCTAATACAGGCCAACTCATAATCCTCTTTGTTGCATTCAAATACTCATCACTGATTAGTAATTCATCATGACTGATCTAATGTCCTGGTCTTCATCATCCTTACCTGGAGTAATCAAACGTTCCAGCAGGTGGTTCTTTCCGGATCTCTTCGTACTCCTGGTAGATGCCTTTCTTCTTCTTGGTTTTGACGTGCTGCACCAGATCCTGCACCGTCATTCCCCCTGGCTCGGCTGTATGTACCGATGCCATTCTAAGAGGCCAGGTCGTCTCATGGGCGGGGCTACGTGACAGGGGTGTCGGCCTAGACGACTTCTGAGGAAGGGGCGGGACTCCGTCTCTTGCTTCTGCTTCCTCGCCAAGGAAGTCGGCTTCCTGCTCTGCGCCGTTGCCGTCTCGCCGACAGTCATTCATGCCTCCCTTTGTCGCCGACGGTGTTTCCGAGTCGTGTTTGTGGTGCAGGGGCGTGTCCGGGGGCGTGTCTGACTGAGGGGGTGGAGCCTGACGACCATTGGCGATGTTGGCGTTCGAGCCGAGCGGTGTCAGGCCATTCCAATGGGTGTGCCGGTGCTTCTGAGGATTAGCGTTGCCGTCATCGAGGCTGTTCCCGAGCAACACGGTACCCGGGTTGGCATTGGCCGTCTGATTTTGATCCTGGCAGTAGGAGTGCAGAAGACCATCCAGACAGTCCGTGTTCCCATCGGTGGAGTTGTTCAGGGTGGAATTGACGCACGACTGGATCCAGGCCATGTGGCTGTACTGAGACGAGCCACCCAGGTGCTCCGGGAGCGAGCTGACCGGGATGTGACTGGCCAGTTCATGAGCTTTCACTGTACACACCTAAGGTGAAGGGAAACTCACATCATTCCCCAAGTGGCCATGTGAAATCATATTGTATGGACATTATCATATAAAGCTTATTATTATCATTATTATAACTCATCTGATAAACTAAATAACTCCACAATGTCACCTGATATGTTTTCCTTACCCTCTCTCGGAGTTTCTCTCGCACGAAAAGACGCAGGACGGCGAACGGGGCTCGGAACCAAAGTGGCGACGACACGATGAACACGCACTTTAACCTGGCAGGGAAAGCGCCCTGGATCGGACGGACGTAACGGACGTTAGTATCGCTGGTAACACGGCGCACGCGGATTGCTGTCGATCATTGGATTATGTGTGAGCTCTTACTTTGAGAAGGTTTAGAATTTTGACGCAGAGTTCGTAGTCGAAGTTGGCGTAGGTAGAGTTCGTCATGTCGTAGATGAAGATCAGACCGTCCCTCTGCGTCTGAAGGCTGAAGACGGAGGAAACGCAGGAGGGTTGGTGACAAAACGCTCCAAAATATAAATATGGTCAGAGAACTTTTTTTTTTTAAACCGTTATCGTTACCAGTTTAATGATCTGTTTAAAAATCTGTTTATTTCTAGCGGACTGAAAACAATTTCGTTCTGTCTCTACCTCTCGATGGCTTTGTCCAGCTGATAGATGATGGCCTGGAGAACGGCCTTGTGGGTAGTGACGTCGGGACGGTGGAGACGGGCAGTGAAGAGTGCCAGGGCTGCACCTTTAGCGTCACGTCCTGGCTGCAGGCACACACACACACACACAAACACAGGAACAAATACTGCAGCTACACACTCATAATGCACATAAATCGGAAAAATTAACACACTGCACACAGCCAGTTTTTCAATTAATCATCTCCACTAACACACTAAAATTTGACACAAGTGACTCACCAGGACAGTAAATTTGCCACTCAGTAACTCAGTCCTCAAAGGTTCTTCATTTGGGTTAATATTGTAGATACCTTCCTTTATCCTAGTATTCTGAAGACAGAAACACACACACACACACCAGTTTGAGCTGATCAGATCTAGAGCAAAGGTGCTGTCCTGATGCGTCTGAAATGAACAAATGATATCAGATATGTTGTGTATAATCTCCTGCGGCCTATTTATACTCAGGAATGACTGTAAATAAAGTCTGGAACAATCAGGCGCGTGTCGGAGAGGCGTCTTCCTCCTTGGAATTTTTAATACCCGATTTTAGCGCAGCCGGCAGCTCGTTGTTCGGCTGGAAATAAACCGCGGGATTGAATTACTCCAAGCCACCAGAGCTCGGCCCTGAACCTTACAATTCACAGACATCGTATTTAGTCCATGTTACTAGTTGAATATCATCCGTCTTAGGAAGCGTTCCAGGCTGCGGTGCCCAGTGAAAAGATTTTAATGGTGTTTTTCGTGTCCAAGGGACCCCGATGCCCGGAGAAAGCCCAGCCATTTAATTGTCAGAAGGAACGATGGGAATGATAACAGGCCCGGAAACGATTCACCCAAGAGCTACGTTTATACCACAGTGCTGCTGAATTCTCCATCCTGAGCGACGTTCTGTAACAGTATCACACTATACAGGGACGGTTATCTAGACGAGGCTGGTTTCTTAACCCGGGACAGAGCGATGGGCGTACGCTGACACCTGTCTGTTACCTTGTAAGCCTGGAAGAGGTCTATGGCTCTGGAGACGTCGAACTTTCGCGCCATGAGAAACTTGACGGCGGTGATCTGACTGACGAGGGTGGCGTTCTGCGACTGTTCCCGGCATCTTAATTCGGCCAGGAACTCCTCCACCGCCTGAAACACACACACACACACAACATATTCACGTGATGCCATTCAGGACCGGCAGTGTTGACACATACGATATGTGTCTTGTGTTAGTCCGTGTGCCGTGAATGAGACAGCGACAGAATACCAAGAATCAATCCCCGTCTGTGTATCGTTTTCATCCGACTCCCCTTCCCCTATTGTACACCATGTACGCTAAAATCAATCCTACGAACCCTGAGCTATTTTCAGCCTAGTTTCACCATCTTGAATAGAAGTTTAATCCCTTATATCGGTCATTACGCGAGGTCTGTCCGGAAAGTAACGAGAACGAAATCCCTGCTCTCCATAAGGCATACGCATGGGGATGGTGGTTCGACATCAGTTCTGAGTAGGATCTCGGATAAACAACAGGACCCGTTTCAGCAGTGCCCGCACGTCTGTTCTTGTGAAACCGTGCTGGAGCCAACGCTGGATCGTTTATTACTCAAAGAGCGCCCGGTTTCCTGACCGGCGCGACCACAGGAGATGAACCGTCTGTGTTCGGGTACGATCCTGAGACGAAAAGTGCTGAACGGCACACGGCAACACCACCACCTCACCTCGCCGGAAAGAAAGCGCTCGGAATCAAAAAGGGCTTCTCGTGGGATTCGTCCATGAAGAATTCGTACCAGGAGGATAAAAGATTAAAACGTGTCTCAAAGGCCACCACGCCGGCACAATCAAGAACGTCCGCAGAGCCGCGACCGGGACTCACGGTTCCAAGCAGTGTGACCACTGATGCTTTGGGAGCGTTGTGCGTGTTCACACACAGAAGGACCGTATTTCTCATTACTTTCCGGACAGACCTCAGACTTGCTGTATCTTGGTGTACATGTCGGGGGGGGGGACCACTGGGTCTGATTCAACATTTCTGGTCTAGCTTGAGAGAATCACACACTGAACACACACACACACAGAGACACTCAGTCACAGAAATCGATGAAATAAATATCGTGATGCATCATAATAACCGAGTATCAGGACAGGAATCATTACTAAAGCTAAACATGATAACTAACTAACAAACCAACCAACTAACCAAGCAAGGCACTTTACTGGCACAATTACACCCCATTAACTAATTACACAGGTTTAATCAACTACCCAGCAAAATATCAGCTTTATAGAAGTATTATAGCTGGTTTATGATCCAGTGAATATTAGTGACAAAAGTGCACAAAAGCAGACCGTCTGCATCCTTGTCTCGGGCTCAATCCTAAATAACCTTCGGCTGTATGTGTAGTGCACTCGGTTAACCCCCCCTCAGAGCTCTGAGTAGTGACCCTACACAGGGAGCACACGGGCATTTGTAATCCATCCAGCCTCGCTCACTCACTCACTCACTCACTAAGTAACTAACTAAAGGAGCCTTTTAGCAGACCAGCTAGATTTCAGTTAATAAAACATCCAACCCATTCGCGTCACTTTAGACTGGAACATCTGCTGTTCGGTTATATCAGGAAAATTCGCTCCATGTGCGTGTCGGGCATCAGAGAACAGCGTCACTAGTTAGTTAAGTCAGCGTTACCAAATATAACCTAATTCCCAGGAGAGTAGTCAGGGCTCCTAACTAGCATGCTAACCTAGCCTAGCTAGCGAACTAACGATAAACGATAACGATAAAACGGCTAGAAGGCAGCAGCAGGGCCGCGTCTTTCAGTCCAAACTATGAGCCCTGTGAAGGGAACCGTTCAGCCGTTTAGACTCGTCAGCTGCAGTGCGACCTGAAAACGCTAATAAACCCGTAACGACGGATGGAAATAAAAGCGTGCATATGTTGGGGGGAGAGAAAAACAAAACAAAACAAAACGTGAAGGTGTCTTACCACCTCTTCTTGGGTTGTCAGGGCTTCCGCCATCTTGAAGCCTGAGCAACGTTTACGGGCGCGTCCACGAGTGCGAGTGTCGTGAACGCGCCGCCCTCAAGTCAGCGCGCCGCCGCTCGGCTCGTGCCTAAGAATAGGAGCGCGCAAAAAAAATCGGTACTACTGTAGTACTGAAACCAACACCGTTTCAGCGCCGGATCATCCTTTAGTGTACAGTTTACAGTATTACACCTATAAGGGCTAGAAATCTGAGCTAATGTGTAACTTTTAAGTAATGTAACTAGTGTTCATTATTTGGCTCAGTGTATGAGTACTTAATTAAAAAACAATTTGAAGAAGCGGCCGGTTAGCTCAGTTGGTTAGAGCGTGGTGCTAATAACGCCAAGGTCGCGGGTTCGATCCCCGTACGGGCCACTACACTGTTTTTTTATTTTGTTTTGTTTTCTTCTCCCCTAACGAACTTTACTCAGCCTTAGTAAAAATTGACTGTGTACAAAAGAGCAATGTAAAATCTGAATTGTGAAATTCATGCTTAAGGGGTGTACAAATGAATGGTTTGAATTCAACCTGTAATCTGCTTACGATCAATAATATTAACAGCTATAATAATAATCAATTTTATTTATACTACACATTATCATTCATTCATTCATTCATTCATTATCTTCAGCTTTATCCTGCTAGTCGGGGTCACGGGGGCGCTGGAGCCAATCCCAGAGTTATCGGGCGAAGGCGGGATACACCATGGACAGGTCGGCAGTCCATCGCATGGCCAACACACACCACACTCACGGGCAATTTAGAGTGACCAATCAAACTAACATGCTTGTCTTTGGACTGTGGGAGGAAACCGGAGTACCCGGAGGAAACCCACGCAAACTCCACACAGAACGGCCCGGACCGGGAATCGAACCCTTGCTGTGAGGTGACAGTGCTAACCACTACACCACCGTGCCACCCCACACATTAGATAACACAGAGTTAATCAGAGATAAACATACACAAAGGTGATGAATAAACATTTACGGTACACACGATGAGAGAACTTAAAAAAAAAAGAAAGAGGAAGTACGTTGCAGATATACATAGCGCAAAAAAGTAAGGAGATTTGTGTTTGGTAGATTATTTCTTTGTTGGAACAATGCTTCTTGGCAATAAGTCTTATACCGTCGGAAACCCTGTTAATTTCCCTTTTAAATGGTGCCACATTTGTAAGGAACATATATTTGTGGGATGAGTTTCAGAGCTGAGTGTGTGGGTTGCGCCCATGAAGAATTTGCCAAATCCTCTCCGCCAATGCCAAACAATGCCAACTTATTCTGCCATTGACTCTTTTGGTGTTTGGTGGACTGGATGATTGACGTTTGAAGAAACGAGGGCCTTTGTCAGCAGAAGGATTTTAAAATTTGATAAGTAAGAGATAAGTGAAGAGGAGAGGATCCTGTAAAAGTTCACTTTTTTTGTATTAGTCAAAATTAGAGGAGGCAAATAACTCTGTTATTTGCAGTAAAACAAAAAGGTCTTGCAAGCCCCACAGAGTCTTAGACATCATTAGAGAAAATTTGAAGGAGACCTTCTAATAGTAAAAATGAAATTCTGTACTTGAGAGCAAAATTCCACAAGAAGAGATTTTGTGTTTGTATAACAGGGGCACTCGGCTCTAGGAATTTGCACTGGGCGATAAAGCACTGGTTTAACTCCCACTGTGTCTACTCACCATGTGGTTAAGACCATTTAATGTCACACTGTGAAGGTAGAAATGATACACTTCAAATATACTACCTCAGCTTCCTAAAACCACAGAAAGAGACAGTCCCCGTGGCTCTGGTAATGGTGGCTACGTGGAAGGAGGAGCCGGGGCCAGTAGTAAGTTCAAAAAGTATGGCCCCAACATACCCCTGGCTCCTGTGGATGCCACATCTTGCCATCCCAGAGAGCATATGTTGACCATTTGCAAAAAGAATTTTCAGTGTGTTTTCGCCTCTACACAGTCGAATGAACCTCACAGATCACATCGACACTCCCCAGATGTGGTTGTACAGAGCCACCCATACTCAGTCTCTCACTCACTCATTATCTCAACATTATCTCAACCGCTTATTCCTGTTTTCGGGGTCACGGGGGAGCTGGTGCCTGGCTGGCGGCATGGGGTACAGGGCAGGATCAACCCTAGACAGGGCGCCAATCCATTGTAGGGCCCACACACTCACACACACACTCTCACACACTAGGGGCACTTTAGAGACACCAATTAACCTGATATGCATGTCTTTGGATTGTGGGAGGAAACTGGAGTACCCGGAGGAAACCCATGCAGACACGTGGAGGACATGCAGACTCCACACAGGGAGGGCCCAGACTGCTCCACCTGGGGATTGAACCCGGGACCTTCTTGCTGTGAGGCGACAGTGCTAACCACTACACCACCGTGCCGCCCGCCACCCATACTGCTTACCTGAAACCAAAAATCTCTAGGCTATGCTTGACGTGAGACTAACCTTAAAGTGTCCCACAGTGATTGGAGCAGAACGGTAGTCTTGGTGCCCAAGACCAACAGGTTGACCCATTTTTATGCTAACTTTAGCAAAGTCAATGCGGTGTCTAATTTTGCCTCATACCCAATATCTCGCATTGATGAACTGCACGATCGGTTAGGCAGGGCTTGCTTTTGTTTGACACTCAAGGGTTACTGGGCAGATTCCCCTGACCCTTACATCCCGAGAAAAACCAGTAATATCCCTTCTGTTTAGGTTGTTTGGAGTCCCAGCATCATTTTAATGCCTCATGGACAGATTCCTCAACCCACACAATGCATATGGAAGTGGAATAGTGCATGCTGTACGTCAGCCAGAAAGTCTCAGTGAGGGAAATTAGGTACAGCATGATTGAGGGGTATCTGGCCATCAAGTGGCAGGTCCTAACCTCCCACTTGGTTTCATAACCATAGAGAGAGAGAGAGAGAGAGAGAGAGAGAGAGAGAGAGAGCTACTGTCTGGTAGAGCTTGTGAAACATGACCCCACATACTCTTGAACTTGAATAATAGACGTAAACAGAGCAAAACCCCTGGGCATGACAGACAGGTTACAGTTTGCTTATTTGTGTTCAGTTTGCAAGGGCACAGAAATTGCGATGTAAAAGCTTGCAGCCTGGAGCTTGGTATAAATCCACGCATCTCTCAAGTCTTCCTCTCCAGTGGTGGCTCAATGATTAAGGCTCTGGATTACTGCTCAGAAAATCAGGGGCTCAAGCAACAGCACTGTCAAGGTGCCACCCTTGAGCAAGGCCCTTAACCCTCCCTGCTCGAGGGCCATACCTGACCCAAACTTCCTACCAAAGCTGGATATGTGAAGAAACGTATTTCACTGTGCAGTAATGTATATGTGACAGATAAAAGTTTCTTGCACAGTGGGGTTCTACACTCACCAGGCACTTCATTAAGTACACCTTGCCAGTACCAGGTTGGACCGCCTTTTGCCTTCAAAACTGCCTTAATTCTTTGTGGAATAGATTCAACAAGGTTCTGGAAACATTCCTCAGAGATTTTGGTCCATATTGACATGATAGCCTCATTCCGTTGCTGCAGATTTGTCAGCTGAGCATCCATGATGCAAATCTCCCATTCCACCACATGTCAAAGGTGCTCTACTGGATCGAGATCTGGTGACTGTGGAAACCATTTGAGTAAAATGAACTCATTGTCATGTTCAAGAAGCCAGTCTGAGATGATGATTTGAGCTTTGTGCCATAGCGCGTTATCCTGCTGCAAGTAACCATCAGAAGATGGGTACACTGTGGTCGTGAAGGGATGGATGGCAGCAACAATACTCAGGAAGGCTGTGGCATTTAAATGATGGATGGATGGTCAGCAACAATAATCAGGAAGGCTGTGGGGTTTAAACGACGCCCAGTTGGTATTAAGGGGCCCAAAGTGTGCCAAGAAAATCTCCCCCACACCATTACACCACCCACACCATCCTGAACCATTGATACTAGGCATGCTTTTATGTTGTTTAGGACAAATTCTGACCCTACCATCAGAATGTCACAGCAGACATCGAGACTCCTCAGACCAGGCAACATTTTCCGATCTTCTATTGTCCAATTTTGGTGAACCTGTACGAATTGTAGCCTCATTTACCTGTTCTTAGCTGACAGGAGTGGCACCTGGTGTGGTCTTCTGGTTCTGTAGCCCATCTGCTTCAAGGTTTGACACATTGTACTGTATATTCAGAGATGCTCTTCTGCATACCTTGGTTGTAACGAGTGGTTATTTGAATTACTTTTGCCCTTCTACCACCTCGAACCAGTCTGGCCATTCTCCTCTGACCTCCGACATCAACAAGTCATTTTCACCTAGAGAAATGCCGCTCACTGGATATTTCCTCTTTGTTGGACCATTCTCTGTAAACCCTAGTGATGTTTCTGAAATACTCATACCAGCCTGTCTAGCACCCACAACCATGCGATGTTCAAAGTCAACTTTCCTCACCTTTCTGATGCTTGGTCTGAAGTTCAGCAGGTCGTCTTGACCATGTCTACATGCCTAAATGCATCGAGTTGCTGCCATGTGATTGGCTGATTAGATATTTGCATTACAGAGCAGTTGAACAGGTGGAGCTCATGTAGTGCCTGGTGAGTGTACAACTTGTTTGTTTTCTGTTACCTTGTAAAGCATAGTTCACAGGAATTTTTTTTTTTTTTTTTACAGCTACAAGAAATAACTACAACTAGAGCAAAAACCATCAGTTAGGAAAGTAATACGAGAAAACAAGATTGTATTAAACTAATTCCATTTCTGAAGAATTAACTGTATTACTAGTTTTAGCACTTCTTAATCTTATAGCCATTTTTTTTTTATTTTAGCATTTAACTAGGTTTTATAATTTACTTTACACTTACTGACCTGACACCACTATTGTACATTTACATTGCTCTAATTATTGTACACTATTGTTTTTATCATGTATGTTTATAATTTAATATATGAGCACAAAACCACCACATACACAGCGAATCAATAAAAAAAAGGAAACATTTATTTAAATTCTTTTCCTTTGGTGAACAAGAAATGATCAATTTCAACAGAACAGGAACAGTGAAGACAAAGGCAGCTTTCATGACCTGTTGTCATCATTGTTGAGTAATAAGAAGCTGCGAACGCTGGTTACAAACACTGGGAACAGTCTTCTTTCTTTCAGTTTTCCTCCTCGAGGTTATGATCATTTGCTTCTAGATTTGGTGTGAAAGAAAAAAAAACAGAATTCGTTAGTTTACAGTTACAATGAAATCTTGAAAGAAAAAAAAAGAAAAAGAAAAATTCTTTGACCTCCAGTTAGGACAAAATGAAAGAGAACGCCCCATTCAACTCTTATTCAGAATGCTGGGAAGGTCCTCGATCCCAAGATGTCAAACATGGCCAGTCATACCATCAGCAGTAAATAAAATAACACCTCATTACTTTAAATTAGGGCTGCAGTGTTATAGAAATCTTCCAAGACTAAAGTAATACCACAACCAAACACGCCTGTGTTTAATTATTCACTCATTCATCGACTGATTTGATTGGTCATTTGACCAGAAGGTTACAATTATGTGATGTGCTTGCTATATGCTCAGTGCAGAGGGTTGGTTGTTTTACAATAGTTTTCTCATTCTCTGCGTTATGGCATCATCAGGATTCAAGCTCGTGACCTCCAGACGTGAGGACCAAAGCTTTCCTGTTGTGCCATTCAGGAGCCATCTTTCTCAAACCTGACAGAAAAAAGTGAGTTTTCAACAACTGACCAAGCCAAAAGGATGGCAGCACTCTCAGATAAGGAAAAAAAAAGAGAACATAAATACATCATAAACTTGTGATCACTAATGTTGGCTGGCTAGTTTGTTGCTAAAACATGCCCAGGCTGTCATAGATACGTGAAAATGAGGTCAGACTTCCCAGTTCTCGAGTCCGGGTGATGCTATAGCTGCCCATAGCCGAGAGCTCAGAGAGCAAAACTGTCCGTGCGCTCAGGGTGGGAGGGGCAGCATACGTTCTCTCCCATGGCATTTAGAGTGACACTGTCCAATCAGGGGTGTCTGTGAGCTCATGTATACACAAGGTGGGCGGGAGCGCTTTCCTCCGAGTGTGTTACACCGCTCCCAGAATTTACATGAGCAGCAGTTCGAAAAGAGGAGGCGGTGTGCAACACGTGTTTCGGAGGAACACTAGACTAGACTATTCACTTCAATTCAATTCTATTTCCAAAGTGCTTTTAACAATGGACGCTGTCCCAAAGCAGCTTTACAAAGACATATAAACTCCAGACATAACTTTGAACTTATATAAATGTCATCCCTAATGATCAAGCAAGGAAAAATCTTCCTGAGATGTTAAGACTATACTTACTGGCCATCTTGATTCAAAATCACAACTTCTTCTTCTTCACTGTCTGAGATCACCGAGATCACGTCATCTGCAAGACAAAACAAATACTATACACAAAACCGAACCAGGTACACAGACTAAATAAAAAACATCTGGCCGGCAAACAGAGACGCCTGCGCAGACCAACAGACACAATACCTTTCTTCTTCTCCCTCTCGGGTACGTCGGACGTCTCCTCTTCCTCATCTTCTTCATCCAAACCCCACGTGCTCTCTAGCCCCTCCCCTACCTGTCCAGTCCCCATGGCGACAATGACGGGAGAAGGCACGCTGATCAAAAGGGTCAAGGATACGAGTGCGAAAAGGTCAAGAACGCGTTGTAGTAACCCAAATGATACAAGACATCAATTTAGTCTTTACTGTTATTTAAAAAAATAAACAAGATATACGACTGATAAGGATACACTTCAGGAGGAGCGTCCGCTTTGCCGATGATCTCATCGGCCGTCGCCTGGACGTCCGTCACCTCCAGTGGAGCCTCCTCTCGTGTTAGGACCGTGATTCGCTCCTTAGCGATGGACTCTGCGAAACCGAACTTGCCGCCTTCTTTTCTAAGAAGAACAAAATGCACAAATGGCTGATGAAAACAGTGTTTAAAAGAGGTACTGGTTTACTACATTCATATCATCTCACACACACTCGCGCACACACACAAACACACTTTTACTTTACCTGGCTTGTTTATCATTTTCCAAGGCTTTAGTGATGAGCTCTGTGATTTCTGACACTTTCACACTGGCTATCTTGCTGCACCTTAGAACCTTAACACACACACACACACTATTTCAAAGCCTAAACTAGGTATACAAACTATACATTTTGTTAACAACCTCAAATATTTCCATCACAATGATTAAACTAGTCATTATTATTGTTTATACTATATTGCATTATTTTAATAATTAATCATAATTCTCTCTCTCTCTCTCTGTTCATCCAGCCCTCTCATGTTCATACCTCCATCTCTCTCTCTATCATGTTCATACCCCTCTCCCTCTGTTCATCCAGCCCTCCCATGTTCATACCTCCATCTCTCTCTCTATCATGTTCATACCCCTCTCCCTCTGTTTATCCAGCCCTGCCATGTTCATACCTCCATCTCTCTCTCTGTTCATCCACCCCTCCCATGTTCATACCTCCATCTCTCTCTCCATCATCATGTTCATACCCCTCTCTCTCTGTTCATCCACTCCTCCCATGTTCATACCTCCATCTCTCTGTCTATCATGTTCATACCCCTCTCCCTGTTCATCCAGCCCTGCCATGTTCATACCTCCATCTCTCTCTCTCTATCATCATGTTCATACCCCTCTCTCTGTTCATCCACCCCTCCCATGTTCATACCTCCATCTCTCTCTCTCTATCATCATGTTCATACCCCTCTCTCTCTGTTCATCCACCCCTCCCATGTTCATCTGTAATGTTCATACTTTTATCTCACTCTCTGTCATGTTCATGTCTCTCTCTCTGTTCATCCACGGCTACCCCAATGGTCAACCTGTCGTATCCCCATCTCTCTTTCTGTCTTGCTCTCTCTGTCTGTCCATCACTCTCTCTCTTTTACACACACACACACACACACACACGCCCTCTACCTGGTCTTTGAGTAACATGATGCCGCCGCTGGACTGAATGGAGCAGATCTCTCTGTGTTTGTTCATGGCTATGACCAAGAGACCGTCCATGACCAGCTCCTCTTTCTCACACGGATCCACCAGCAAATACGTGCTGCAGGAGACAGACAGGGCGAGGACAGGCTTAACCCTCTGTTCTTATACACACACTCTCTCTCTCTCTCTCACACACACACACACACACACACACACACACACACACAAACACAGCCTTGCTGCTTGCAATCTAAGATTGAAAATAATAAGCCCAGAGAACCCTGACTATGAGCATGACCAGAGTACAGCTGATGTACGTGTGTGTGTGTGTGTGTGTTTACCCCTGCTGGAAGAAGGCGAAGCTCACACAAATAGGCATGTGGTAAACACTCAGCGGAACCGGATCCCTTTCTTCCGGGCTGAACTAAAGACAAAAACAACATCTCAGTCATCCGGCGTAACGGCAGTCAGTCTTAGCATCTGGACGTCTCACGAGTTCTGTCAGATATCACTGCTGTACCTAACACTGCGTAATTAATGAACTAAGCGCTGGGATCGTTCAGCGGGTACTGAACAAGCTCCTCAGACGGCTGGTGCCGCGGGTTACGAGTACAAGGCTTTATCAAATGTCAAATAATTATCAAACGACGATGAGAGCACACTCACCACGGTGATGTCCCGGCCCTGGATGGCCACCTCTGGCCTTCTGAAGTGAGAGAGAGCCGAAATGGCTGCCACGCTCGCGGCGTCCATCAAATTCCCGTCGTGGTTCAGAATGTGAACGTCGACTCGAATCTGCCACACCTGTCAATCACGTCGAGGACACGACGACTGCTGTTAACTCATCTCGACTAATAAAGGAGGACACGTTCAACAATGTTTCACATATTTTTGGTGTTGTTACTTCTCTCTATGTGCTCATCCACCCCTCCCATGTTCAGCTGTCATCTTCATACCTCCATCTCTCTCTCTCTCTCTCTCTCTCTCTATGTTCACACACAGCCAAGTCGGAGCTATAGGGTGGATGTGGAAGGACTGGAAAGTATTTTCTCTCACAGCCAGTGAAGTGTGACTCAGTGTGTTGTCATGATGGAGGATCCATGAAGAGGTGATCTGACGGCACACGTACACAAAACCGTCTTCCTCAAACGCTCCGAAACTCCAAGCTCAAATGTTCCATTTACCGTTCAGCCTTCTGGTACGAATTCTTTACAGACGATCCCTTGAGAAATCAAAAAAATCTATCAACACTGACTTGATTTTTGATTTGCTCATGCGAGCTTTCTTTGGGTGAGGTGACATCATCGTGTCCCGTTCAGCACTTAGTCTTATCATCTCAGGATCGTACTCGAACACCTACGATTCATCTCCTGTGATCCCTGTGATCCCTGTGATCACGTCATCGGGCTCTCTTGTTAAACGATCCAAACTCGCTTGCATTGTTCTAGTGATGAGATACTTCAGCAGGGTTTCACAAAAAACTAACTGAAACGGGTCCTACCGTTTATCTCAGATCCCACGCTCAGATTCATTCTCGTTACTCTCCGGACAGACCTCGTATACGCACCCACAACCAAAATAATATATACAATATATAATCTCCGTCACCTTTTCTCCCGAGATGACGCACAGAGACTCTGTGTCAATGCATCTGGAGTTCCTCAGACATCGCTCCAGCTGCCTGTTCAGCGTCACTAACAACTCCGAGTGCCTACGGGAGACAACACAAAGGTCAGCGCGAATACACGTGACATGTCCACGGTTTAGGGACTATCTCCAAGCATGCGTTCTCAAGCACCTATTGGACTGAAAGCTGGGCGATGCCATTGGAGACAGCTCCAAGTTGAAAAACACGAGGCCCTCGGTGGGACGGGAATCTTTTGGAGGGACCAACTCACAAGAGACCTGAGCCAACACCCTGTAAAGACACACACACAGAAAGACAGATATATGGAGAGAGAGAGAGAGAGAGATACGTCCAGATATTAACTGAGTACATCTATTCTGTAAATAATTGATTGTTGTACGGAAATGTTATATGATCAAATGTTTGCTGTACCTGGTTTTCCCGAGATTGACTGTACAGGAGCCGTAGTCGGTGCCAAATGTGATTTTTACATTGCGGTAGTCGTACGTTTGCCTTCCATCCAAGCGCTAAATACAAACAAAATGGTTTTTTTTATTATTTTTAAAAAATAATTTATTTATTAATTTGCGATTTTTTTTGTGTCATTTTTTTGCATTACTCACAGACCCCTTTTACTCCAATATAAGCAAACAAACGAATTAAAAATAATAAAAATAAATTAAAAAAACAGTAATTTTTTTATTTAAAAAACTATTCCAAAAAATAGACACATTATTTAAACGTGTAAATAACATTTGTAGACATAAAAAAATGAAAAACAATAATAAATTAACTAACACAGCCATCGAATTTCCTTTGACACTGATCATTTATAAGCAGAATAATTTTATTACATGGAACAAAATAGTTGTAACAAAATCTCCAAGCAAAATCTCAATTGACTTCCCCCCTTAACACCTAGTGCACTAAATAGGGTGCGAAAGATATTATTTTCTGCCCTATGCAGTGCGCTTATAAAGGAAGCACGAGTCCATTTCGGACTATGTTTATATTCAGGGCTAAGACAGTTAACACTAGCGAAAAAATTCACTTGTCACTGTGCAATTATGTTTATTTTTTACCTTTTTTTCCTGGATAGATTTAAGGAGAAAGATTTTCTCACAGTTTGATAAAGGAGTTTCCCTCATATTTGCCGCTCTAATGTAGAAACCGTATATATAAATAGCTTATAAAATAAACCGCTCACGTTCTTCTTGTAAGCATGAGCAGACTCAAGCGCGGTTTGATGACGACAGCACACCAAAACAATGGCGCGCGGTAATGACGTCATTCCCGGCGTTCGCGTTTTGGCAGCCAAATAATCCCTCGTTATACGCATATAAAAACCCTCAGTCTGATCGCTGCGCTGTTTTTAAAAACGTAATCATGTAATAATGTAATAATGCACCATACACTTGTAGCTGCAATAACAAAGATGCTTGGCTTTAATAATACGATGCGTTATTTGATTAAGAGACGCCGAGCTGCAAACAGCGTTGAACAGCGCCACCAGGTCACGTGTGGCGAGAATGTGTGTTGCATCTGGCGCTTCTTATAGTATCACCTCCTGAACTTGTGTTTATTTCCTTAAATGTTAAAAATTGTACGGACTTCCATAAATGATAATACAAAAGCTTATTAGAAGGGATATTGATTTAAAAAATAGGTTTAAGAAATATCATTCAATAATTTTCATGGAAGGCAGGATCACACATATAACCTAGCAATCTGTCTAATTTACTTATGTTTTTCAAGTATATATTTCCTAAAATATTTGTGACGAATTGCTTTAGAGAAATATCTACACCGACACCAGCAAGAATTTGTAGATAATGTAAGACAGATATAATGCTATAGAAATGCTATAGAAACGCACCGGCCGGTTAGCTCAGTTGGTTAGAGCGTGGTGCTAATAACGCCAAGGTCGCGGGTTCGATCCCCGTACGGGCCATAAACATTTTTATTTTCTCATATAACATTTTTTTTCCCTAACAGTTTTACACATACTGCTAATTTTGAATGAATCATAACGTGAACTTGAAAGAGGCCTCATTAAAACTGAACTGAATTCATGGTTTGCAAATGAGCAATTCAGAATCTGAAAGTGAAATTAATGCGTAAGGGTGTTCAGCTGAATGCTGTGAATTCAACATGAAGTACGCTTACTATCACTAACAACTACAAAAATAACAACAAAAGCAATAATAAATGTTTTTTAATAACACACACATTGCATTAATTAATTAATTAATTAATTCATTCATTCATTCATTCATTCATTCATTCATTATCTTCCGCTTTAACCCACTAGTTGGGGTCACGGGGGAGCTGGAGCCAATCCCAGCCTCATCGAGTGAAGGCGGGGTTCACCACGGACAGGTCGCCAGTCCATCGCATGGCCAACACACATTCAAGCACACATTCACACCTACGGGCAATTTAGAGTGACCAATCAACCTAACATGCTTGTCTTTGGACTGTTGGAGGAAACCGGAGTACCCGGAGGAAACCCACACAAGCATGGGGAGAACATGTAAACTCCACACAGAACAGCTCGGACCGGGAATTGAACCCGGATAGTCTTGCTTTTTAGGTAATTTTATTGCAATTACCTAAAATGCTTACAACAGGTAAACAAGCGTTAACTAGATGTACCGCATAGGGCTCCAGAATAAGATCACCATATAAAGTAAAAGAAAGAACAAGAATGAAACAAGCATAACAAATTGCAAAACTGCTGCTTAAGCAGTTCCTGGGATATTTTTTTCAATTTCAATTCAATTCAATTTATTTCTAAAGCGCTTTTAACAATGGACATTGTCCCAAAGCAGCTTTACAAAGACAAAAA
>JAOVVH010000040.1:8923447-8941373 GCA_028566435.1 Scorpiodoras heckelii
TAAACACTGAGACTGTGTCTGAGTCCCGAACATTAATTGGAAGGTTGTTCCATAATTGTGGGGCTTTGTAAGAAAAAACTTTGCCCCCTGATGTAGTCTTCATTATTCGAGGTACCAACAGAAAGCCTGCACCAAATATTGTAATGTCTCCATTGTGGAGTCCCCTATGGATAAAATTTCACAAAATTAGGCATAGCGATGCAGTTTGTGTAATTTTGTGAGTTTAAAGTTTTCAATCAGAAATATTGGTTAGTGAACTGATAAACTTTTGTTTTGAACATCATTCACTATGTACTCAATTAAAGAATCATTATGAGCTACGGTAATGCGCCTCCTAGAGGCCAACTCGCCACAAAAGTTCTTGATTTTAGACAAAACGGTTTTCGAGCTATTGCCCAAAAAGTGATTTGAGTCTACCCCATTTCAGGGGACACCAGCACGAAAGGCAACACACACACATGGATACAAACCTGAGTGGTGTGCAGGTGTGTATGTGTGATCAAAACAAACAATGAGCAGTATGCAAACCGTATTGCGTACAACATTTTTTGGGCCATGGTTATCTACCAAGCTTAGCTCCAGCAAGTAGTTAGCTTACATTATAACTAGCTTATTATTGCTGTGGTGGGCAGCAGATCACCACTTCTGTAGGAGTCCTGAGCTTGTGGTCAAATATCAGATGTGCTGCAATGACGCTGGTGGACTCCTTCATGGTGGAATGGCACAGGTGGCAGGTCCAGTTACATTGCTGTTGACTCGTGACAATAGCCAGCTCAGTAGTGAAGGTCCAGTGTAAAGTTCTTGTGGTACCCCAAACTTACAGAAGAAATCCTCCAATAGATGCTAGGCCATCATGACGGTGCTCTGACCCAGTACAGCATATGCCTCGGGCCACTTCGTGAAGAAATTCATAGCAACGAGGATGTAGTGGTTCCCAAAGTCGGTAGTGGGGAAAGGGCCCAGGATGTCCACAGTGACCCTGTCCATTGGTGCCTCAGGGCAGAGTAACTGCAGCACAGTGTTCAACTGTTGCTCCAGTGACTTCGTGGCCCTGCTACAGTACACGGCCAATTCCACGTCAGTTCGGCAGACCAGCCAGTAGAAGTGACCACACATGTTATCTGGGTACTGACTCTTCCCATAAACGATAGAGCTGCCTCTTTATCTGAGCCACTTATCCTACTACCTGGTCGCATGGGGTGCTGGAGTCTATCCCAATGCTCATTAGGAGGGGAAACAGCCTGGACAGGCTACCAGTCCATCGCAGGCAAATTGTGATGGCTATACAACTGGGTCAGAGCATCTCCAAATCTACAGGTCTTGTGTGTTGTTCCTGGTATGCAGTGGTTAGTACCTACCAAAATTGATCCAAGAAAGGGCAACAGGTGAACCGGTGACATTGTCATGGGCAGCCAAGGCTCACTGATGCATATGGGGATTGAAGCCTAGCCTGTCTGGTCTGATCCCACAGAGGAGCTCCTGTAGCAGAAATTGCTGAAAAACTTAATGCTGGTTATGATAGAAAGATGTTAGAACACACAGTGCATCACAGCTTGCTGTATATGGGGCTGTGTAGCTGCAGACCACCTAGAGTGCCCATGGTGAACACCACTGTAGCACCTACAATAAGCACATGAGCTTCAGAACTGGACCATGGAGCAATGGAAGAAGGTGGCTTGGTCTGTTGAATTATGTTTTCTTTTACATCATGTGGACAGCTGGGTGTGTGTATGTCAATTACCTAGGGAAGAGATGGCACCAGGATGCACTATGGGAAGAAGGCATGCTGGTGGAGGCAGTGTGTTGCTCTGGGTAATGTTCTGCTGGGAAAACTTGGGTCCTGGAATTCATGTGGATGTTACTTTGACACGTATCACCTACTAAACATTGTTTCAGACTAAGTACTCCCCTTCATGGCAACAGTATTCAATAATGACAGTGGCCTCTTTCAGCAGGATAATACTGCAAATATTGTTCAGGAATGAATTGAGGAACATGACAAAGGGTTCAAGGTGTTGACCTGGTCTCCAAATCCACCAGATCTCAATCTAATCAAACATTTATGGAATATACTGGACAAACAAATCCAATCCATGGAGGCCCCAACTTGAAATTTACAAGATTTACAGTACCTGGACATGCTCATGCACGAGAGTGATGAAGACGCTTTGCACGCACTGTCTCTGCAGTGGGAGCCTGCCAACAACATGGGTGAGTCCCTGACACACATCCCAGCACTCCAAAATTAGATGCTGTTGAGATGCATTTACAGTTCATATGCCATCTTTTAATTAGCTTTTAGGAAGTGTGTATGTTTTAATATTTATTTTTTTTTTGCATTGGGTGAGAATTAGTCTTGGTGTTTGTATGTTGAATAGTGCATAAGTCTACACCTAGCCATGACCTTCAAAAGTTTATACAAGAGCAAATCTCAAATTGTTTTGTGTGTGTGTGTTTTTTTGTTTTTTTTTTTGAGTGTGTGTGTGTGTGTGGGTGCACGTTCTCCCAGGCCTCACCATGCAGAAGAGGGCCAGGACAGACAGAGAAGACCGCAAGGCGACATCCAATCAAATGCTTAGTCTCTCCATCCGTCCCCGCCCACTTTCACTGGCAACTTGTATTAAAACAAAAGTTAATACAAAAATTACAGCTATATACTGTTTGAGGTAACATTCAACTACAATGAGTTTAAATGACCAAGAATAAATACTGTAGCTATGATGTTTCTTCTGATCTCTTGATCGTCATTTAGTAAAAGTGGCATGAAGAAAGATTTTGCTCGGTTTTGCTTCTTGCAAGAACATCAGCCACTTTAAAGGCCTAATCACTATTAATAAGTTGGTTAAGTTGATGGAAATAAGCTACTACCTTATTTTGTCAGCTGTCAAAAACTAAATTTAATCTGAACTCCACTAGTTAGAGCTGTTGGACGTGTGGTTTGGACCCATGAACATCTTTGGACCGGTGCCTTCAGTTGTTAACCACTAGAGGTCAGTGTTACTGCAAACCATATATTAAATTCTGTGCAAATCATAAACACGGCAAGTCACCTGAACGATTGATCAATAAAAACTATATAATTGATTAATCAGAATAAAATATTCATTAAATAATCCGCTTATTCTGAGAATATTCTTGGATAAATCTAGCATTTGGTTTGCTGTTTAGCTAATGTTGAACGATGACCTAGTGGGATTAGCAGTGAAAACAAAACTAGCTAGCAAACTGACCAAACTTTTGTTTTACTAACTTCCTTCTTCAATTTTCCTAACATTTCCTTTAAATAATACAAAATGTTTTGTTTATACATGTGTGGCAAGAGTCATAGTCACATATGACTTTTTTAATGAATGTAGCAAAAGAGAGCATCGTACAGGGCCATGGATACTCATCTTGCTGATTGCAGACATCACTCGTTTGTGGCTTGTATTTATTTATTTTTATTTTTATTTTTTGCAGCAGCGGTTGTAATTTCTTTTTGAAAAATTGAATAAATGAGAACACGACTGATTGGCAGTTGACTGAAAAAGTATTCATCCCCTTCCCCATTTCTTCTATTTTTACTAGTTTACCAGGTTGAAACGTTTCAGATCATGAGACTAATTTTAACATACAATCAAGACAATACAATTAAACACAAAATGCAGCTTTTAAATGATCGTTCCATTTATCGAAGATGAAGATTTACTCAAAACTACACCCACCCATGTGAAAAAATATTTGTCCCCCTAAATCTAAGAACTGGTTGTGGCTCCTTGGCAGTAACGACTTCAATCAAACATTTGTGATATGGTGTGATGAGTCATTTATGTCACTGTGAAGGAATTTTAGCCCGCTCTTCTTTCAATAATTGTTTTAATTCATCTACAGTGAAGAGTTTCTGTGCATGAACTTCCTGTTTAAGTTCTTGACACAGCATCTCAAAGTGATTCAGTCAGGACTTTGACTCGGCCAATCCAAAACCTTAATTTTGTTTCTTTTGAGCTATTCAGACGTGGACCTCCTTGTATGTTTTGAATCGTCGTCCTGCTATATAACTGAACTGCACCTGAGCTTTAGGACACAAACTGACAGGTGGACATTCTCCTTCAGGATTTTCTGATAGAGAGCAGAATTCATGGTTCCACCAATTATGACAAGTTGTCCAGGTCCTGCAGAAGCAAAGCAGCCCCAGAACATTACACTACCACCACCAGGTCTGACTTTTTGGTATAATGCTCTTATGCTGGAATGCGGCGTTTGCTTTATGTCGGATATAACTTCCAAAAAGTTCCACCTTTGGCTCATCAGTCCACGGAATATTATCCCTTGTGGGTCATTAAGATGTTTTTTTGGTGAATGTAAGATGAGCCTTTGTGTTCTTTTTGGTCAGAAGTGTTTTGCACCTTGAAACTTTCCCATGGATGCCATTTTTGCCCCAGTGTCCTTCTTACTGTGGAATCGTGTACATTGACCTTAACTGAGGCCAGTGAGGCTTGCAGGACTTTAGATGTTCTTCTGGGTTCCTTTGTGACATAGTGGTTGAGTTGTCTTTGCATTCTTGGTGAAATTTTGGTAGGACAGCCACTTAACAAAAGGTTCACTACTGTTCCAAGTCTTCTCTATTTGTGGATAACAGCTTTCACTGTGGTTCACTGGAGTCCCAGAACCTTAACATTGGCCTTATAACCCTTTCTAGAGCTCCAGGTAGGTGTTGCATCTGTCTTCGAATCATATTCTGCTTTTTGAGACCTTCTAGCCTGCTTCACATTGCCACACAGGTTCTATTTAAGTGATGTTTAGATTCAACAGGTCTGGCAGTAATCATGTCTGGGTGTGGCTACTGAAATTGGGCTCAAAAGTCAGATGATTTGGTAGCTATGGGTGCTATTACTTTTTCCAGGTATGGCCAGGTATGGCTGACCAGTATTTCAGCTTCAATAAATGAAATATTGAATATTTTGATGATCTTAAACATTCAAGTGTGTCTCAAGGGACCATTTTAATTCCTTGAGTTTAATTCAATGAGTAATCCATTGAGTCTATACACCAACAATTAATATAGATTTATTAACTAAATAATTATTGTCAAATAGTGCATCTAGATACTTATAAGCAATGTAGAGCTTTTTGCAAAGGGACAAACATAACAAACCTGATCTATGGATCATTCATCATTTATAATCGGCCAAACAGACATCATTAATCACCAGCCTGCAGATTGTTTTCATGAATCAAATCCTCAGTTTATGATCTGAATAGAAAGGCACAAAATATCTCTTTATGTCCATTCATGTTGTTTCATGACCCCTGATTGTCTGTGGGCAGAATTTGCATTTAGGCAGATGTCCTTTTTAAACCAGACACCAGCCGCTGGTTTTACACCTCACAATAGTAGTTATTGTCAGCTTTATAATGTGCGGCTCGAACCTCTCATATGAGCATTATGATGGATGATATGGCCGGATGTAGGCTTGGCGTCACGTGACCCCGCCCTCTTTGCACTATAGCCCACGTGGTCACTCATCAATCATCTTAATTTAGTGTTTCACATCGATTCAATTCAACCCACATAGCAAACAGCTGAAATTTAAAAAACAAAACATGAATAGAAAAAGAATCATAGCTAATAATACATATAAAACATATAACATTTCACCATGCAAATGTCTTCGGCATCTTATTTTATTTTAGCACAAATGTTTTTGATATTATATGATTTCTGCATTATGAAAACATTTTAAAATTCCAAAAAAAAAATAAAATGCAACGCAAAATGAAGTGTTCCAGATAATTTTTGTATGTCGGTAAAGAAAGCAACACATTATATAACAGACCACTTTTCAGACTAAAAACATAAAGAAGGCTGCTGGGTTTTGAATGCAAAAAAAAGGAAAAAAGAAGCAAATGCGACAAATGAGTCTACAGAAGAGCTGTGAACGATCTTGAATGACGCTTAGTAAAACTAACTAGCTAATTCCTTATAAAACTGAAAAATTGTAGCTGAGACTAAAACAACAAAGTAACAGCAAATACCAACTCTTACCATTTATGGCTCTTTATAGTATTTATTTTATTAAGAAACAGTATTATTTTTGAAGGGATGATTGCTTTTCAGCATTTCTTTGATTATATTAAATATATGAATTTCATTATGAAATGTAAAATATAGTTAAATTGGTCAGACTTCTCATAAACATTTCACTCTCCGCGGATATCGATCTGATTGTCAAGGCACCACAGTAAATGTACATATATCAATTATTACATTATAGTGAAGGTTGAGATGGACAGATCAAGAAGTTTTAAAGCAGAAGTGGGAAAAGTATAGCATGATACAACGAAACTAATAAGTAAGTACCGTAGACACTTTTGACTGGTTCCCCTCAGTACAGGCCAATAATGGAGAAGGCTGGTTGCTGCTGTGAGCTTTTTTGTCATGCAAACACTACTGAAAAGGGGGGTCACAAAGCAGGTGACACTTAAAAGTGCCACTCTCAACCAAAGGAGCAGAAAGTGTGTGACTTTCCCTCGACGATGGATTTCTCCTGCTTGGAACTTGCAGCTCGTGAGCCGCAGTACCTGATGTCAACTTCGGACTTCGCGTCTTCTGGTCGTCCCTTTGGAGTTCAGGTCGATTTTATCCAGAGCAGAGCTTTTCCGCTTCTTCCACAACCTTACATCCTGGACAATCTGAGTGATCAACCAAACTCCTTCTGCGTAATAGGTAAGACAACCAGTGGAAAAATATACACAAAGTACACCTGTAGTGCTAGTACCTATAACAAAAATGATCATTGTAAGAGTTAATTCTATACTGTATGTATTCTTTCAGCATTCTGAATTAGACTTTTTTTGGCTGGTATTTTGGTTATTAATCAAACTGAAATGCTGAAGGGTTAATGTGTTGTACAGTTGTGTATTCTTACATGCTTTTCTTTTCACTGCAGTTGTAAAGAGTGACTATTTGAGTTACTATAGCCTTCCAGTCAATTTGAACCAATCTGGTCATTTTCCTCTGATCTCTCAACAACAAGGCGTTTCTGCCCACAGAACTGTCACTCACTCAATATTTTTAGTTTTTCACACCAGTCTGTGTAAACTCTAGGGTTTGTTTTGTCTCTGAGCAGTTTCTGAATTACTCAAATCAGACGGTCTGGCACCAACAAACATGTCAGGATGAAAGACACAGAGATGATACTTTTCCCCCATTCTGAGGTTTGAGGTGAATGTTAACCGAAGCTTTTGATCTGCATCAATATGATTTTATAGATTGTGCAGCTGCAACATTTGTGGTTGATTGGATAAGTGCATGAATGAGTAGACGAACAGATGTAAACACATAGGCTGATTTTGATTTTGATTTTCACCAAGGTTGATGAACGTAATGATAAACATTTCATTGCCACGTTTAAAGGGTATTTTAGCAGAGGTATGGGCTTCCCATGTAGTCTGTGGTGTGCAAGTATTTCATAAAGCCCTATTTGCTGTTTTGTGTATTATGATTCTTTGCTTTTGACCTAAATGGGCCCCTGTAGACTTGGAAAACCTCGACTCTGTACTTTTCCTTCTGGTCACAAACATACCAAAAAATACTTTCACTCATTTCATTTTACTCCTTCTTTCAAATAATGAGTAAAAAATCTATATTTGAGGAAGCTCCATTTCTCTGGTGTCATGTTCTTCCCTCTTCCTAACCTCCTTGATGATGCAGGTGATGGCAGGAGGCTGAAGTGCAGGCGCATGCGCACCACCTTCACACATATACAGCTTCTGGAACTGGAGCGCATGTTTGCTCAGACTCAATACCCTGATATCTGCATGCGTGAGGAGCTCGCCCACAGGGTCGACCTGACCGAGGCTCGCGTCCAGGTAACATTTTATTTTGTATTGGATTCTGACTACCTGTGGCTCTTGAGGTGTGATTCTATATCAGGCTGAGCAATATAACATCACTTATTATGACACTGAAATTTTGAACAAATTGAATTCTTACTAGTAAAAATGTTATTCTTACATGTACAAATTGAATTCTTACTAGTAAGAATTCAATTTGATCATGTAAGAATTCAATCTTTACATGTGAAAATTGAATTCCTGATTTCAAGAAAAAAAAGGATTAAAAGCTAAAGTGGCTTGCCATACTCATTCATTCATTCATTCATTGTCTTCCACTTTATCCCACTATTCGGGGTCACAGGGGGGCTGGAGCCAATCCCAGCGTCATCAGACGAGGGCAGGGTACACCATGGACAGGTCGCCAGTCCATCGCATGGCCAACACACTCGCTCACACACACATTCACACCTACGGGCAATTTAGAGTGACCGATCAACCTAACATGCATGTCTTTGGACTGTGGGAGGAAACCGGAGTACCCGGAGGAAACCCACGCAAGCATGGGGAGAACATGCAAACTTCACACAGATCGGCCTGGATCGGGAATCGATCTCGGATCGTCTTGCTGTGAGGTAACAGTGCTAACCACTACACCACCGTGCCGCCCAGCTTGCCATACTGAGGGTCAAAAATTACCTTATAGGACAATCTTTATATCCTGGTGGTGCACAGCTTTTATGTAAATATTTAAAAAGGCATTGTTTCACTTTATCGAATGTTGGGGTCACTTTAGGAAAAGTTGTCAAGTTTCAAGTTGAAAAAAGATCATTTAGGAGGTTTTCTCTACTGGCAAACATAGTTGTGGGTCATTTTTGACCCTTAAGACAACACAAGGATTTATCGGTGGATTTAATCAGTGGATCTTGACTTTCAGTAGTGCGTGGCTTCTGCATGGTTGGAAAGAAAACTTGCACCCACACCAGCCCTTCTCGGATAAGATTGGACAGCACCGAACTAATGATATTACTGTACATTTTCATGCAGTATGAAATGTATTCCTAATTTAAAAAAATGTACATTTTAACTCAAATTTAACTCAAAAGGCATATTGAATTCCACTAGAACCACTAAACTGGTATGGAGGAAGAATGTTTCACTGACGTTGAACTTCACCTCCAAGGAAGCAGAGGGCTCTAAAAATGACCAAGTGCTTCTTAAAAAGCATAATGCACTGCCAGTGTTGTATTCTGTTGAGCTGTTTCTCAGTTGCTGTCTGGGTTTTCTTTCAGGTTTGGTTTCAGAACAGGCGTGCCAAAGTGCGCAGGCAAGATCGTGCAGCCTGTTTGGCTCGAGCTCCAACCAAAGAAGAGCAAAATCTGGAAGGGTCCAAGTCACATTCTTCATCATGCGTGAAGTTTGCCGAGTTGTGCTCAAGCACTGAGGCCACATGCAGTCCTCAACCAAAAAGCAATGGATGGCATGCGGAAAAGTTTTTGTTCTAATATCGTTCACCACCCAGTCATGATATAGTCAAGGTAAAATTGTACAATTTGTTTTGCTACTCATTTCTTTTACAAGATCTATAAATAACCCTTCTACCTGCCATATTGTAATGAAATGTCTTGACAATTAGGAAAGTAATAAGAAAAACTAGCAGCATTAAGCACTATTTCATAAACACTATTTAAAATGTTCAAATAATATTTTTTGAAGCCATAGAGCTTTCTATTCCTTAAGTTTCCACCAACAGAACACATTAGGCCTGAGTTGAATTTGGTGCTTGGACCCCTAAATATAATAACTTTGATTATATTGTGTTGTCATTTCCACCATTGTAACAAAAAAAAAAAAAAAAGATTATGAAGCCTTTTATACAAACCCCATTTCCAGAGAAGTTGCGACGCTTTCTAAAAATGGAATAAAAACTGAAATCTGTAATTTGTTAATTCACTTGAACTTTTTTTTTAACAGACAAAAGGACAAAGAAAAGATTTTCAGTGTTGTCAATGTTTTACTTGTATAACCTTGTCTTATTTTGCCTCTGTCCCAACTTTTTTTAGTGTGTTGCAGCCATCAGTTTCTACATTTATTATATTTAACAAATTTAATTAAGTTCATCGTCATTGAAAACAATGAAAATCTTTTCTTTGTCCTTTTGTCTGTTAAATAAAGATTCAACTGAATGAACAAATTGCAGATTTTTATTTCATTTTTATAGTGTCCCAACTTTTCTGGAAATGGGCTTTGTATAAATTTCCTTATTTTTCTATTTATGTTTAGCAATTGTAAATCTTAGTTTTTTGTATTATTTTTAAATCTATTGAGAATGAATTCATGGTGACACTGAGATGATGTTTTTTATTATTATCAATTCATTTAAACTCTATATACAGGACACCGTATCTATTTATTCGTTTTAGTATATTGCAATGTAGTAGTTGAGAGGATTGTGATTAATGTCTTAATGTTTTTTGCACACAACGCATTAAAAATCATTCTGGACATTTCCAAAAAACATTTGGAAACCATCTGTCACGCACAACGTATAGAATTGATCAAATTAATAAAGGATATACAATACACAATACTAATCAGAGTATTTTTGACCACTTTTCATTTTCAAAAAGTGGCAAAAATATAAAACACCATACATACACACACATTTGTATTGCTATACTTGTGAGGACTTTAAAGTGACATAAATATTATATATTTATATAGCCAATAATATATAATATATAGCCAATTAATCATAACCCTAACCTCAGTAATGAAAGGGCAACTTGGCTATTTTATTTTTTCATTTTTGTCAAAAACTGCAAGAAAAACAAACTTTCCTTATGGCGTCCAGCAAAATGTCCCCACAAGGTAAAAAATATCAGATATTCCTATCCTTGTGGGGACATTTGGTCTCCACAAAGATATTAAAGCATGGTGCATACACACACACACACACACACACACACACACACAGAGAATTACATTTAAAATAGTTTATTTATATAAACATACACTTGCTATAAAACCCACTGCTTATGGAGGGTTCGTCAGGTTCGTTAGGGTGTCCTAAGATGATCAAATAAATACAGAACTTCAGCACAGGCCACTTTCATCAACAAATCAATACCTCTCTGAGTAACAAAACCATATAAGCTACATAATCCTGCTAATAACTTACACCTTATATCGTAATTAAAGATTAGCAAAGCAAACAAACGGCAGACATGCTAGATGTTGAAACAGTCCATGTCCCAAACACTAGAATATACATCTAGTCGGCATTCTTAATAGAAACTTCTGCAAGCCTCAGGCTCTTCAGCACTCATCTGGTGCTCATACTTACTAAGCTGCAATTTTACTTACGAATCTTCAAATAGCTTCGAATGTGCTATTCAAAAAACAAACATAGATGTCAAGGCCAAATTTGTTTATCTTTCCCATCTTCCCTCAGTAACGATTAGCTAAGTGTGTCTCATGAGTTATGTAGAGCGATATCTCGCGAGCTGTGAGAAAATTATGAAAGTAGCTAACTGATCATGCTAACGCTAAGGGACATAAATGACATTTTAAAATTCGTGATGGATTCTAATAAGAACTTTACTATCAACTCCTTGTGTTTGGGACACATCCTGACTTTATGCAGCCTCAAAGCATAACAGAGGATGATGTAAAGAAGGCTATGAATGTTATTTAAACAGACTTGGTACAATCTGTAAACATTAACCATGGGTGGACAAATCAGGAGCCCAGGTGTCTGAGACAAGCAGATTTGTTTGTATTTTTTGATAGTTGCCTAGCTGACAAGTAGGGTAAACAAAGATAAAAAAAAAAGTTCTTCATTTATGTTCGCAAAACAGAAGTTTTCATTTGGTACATAGCTACATAGTTTAAACACAACACTGTGGTGCGTTACTTTGATGCTGTGACTATAGTGCACTATAGTCCAACTTGTTCCAAATCCCACCTCCTGCTGCACCACACACATCCACAAGATGGATTAATAAGTGTGCATGGATAACAGATGATCTTTTTGGAATCAGGAATACGCATTTATGTAAAAACACTGACAAGATCAAGGAAAATAAAGTGCAGCACAAAAGTCGGCATATACAGTACTGTGCAAAAGTCTTATTCACTCTATTGTTTTTAGGTACAACTTTTGTTATTGATGGTTGTTTTTTTTCAGTTCTGCATTATTGAGTCAGTACGAAAAGATTTTATATTTCCAAATGTTACTTTTCCAACAAAAAATGAAATGTTACTCAAAAATGTTTGTATGTCAGTAACGAAAGCAACACATTACATAACAGACCACTTTTCAGACAAAAAAAACATAATGAAGGTTGCTGGGTTTTACATGCAGTAAGTGTGATAGTCACAGTCTCCAGGAGAGCTGTGGCAGATTCTCCAAGACACTCAGTAAATCTTAAAAGCTAATTTCCTTATAAAACTGCACACATTGTGAACACCTGGGAACACTTTAAGAAAACGGCTCACCAAATATTGACCTCCTTTAGTTTATTACAGTTTACTGCACTTTATAGTGTTTTCTTTTATGTAGAAACATCATTATTTTAGAAGTCGTCTTTGCTTTACAGCGAGTCTTTACACGTGTCTAAGACTTCTGCATCGTACTGTACAGTAATTAAAGTTTTACTGAGCGTCTTGGAGAATCTGCCACAACTCTTCTGGAGACTTTGACTGTCACAGTTACTTCTTTTTATTGCATGTAAAACCCAGCAGCCTTCATTATGTTTTGTGTCTGAAAAGTGGTCTGTTATGTAATGTGTTGCTTTCGTTATTGACATACAAACATTTTTGTGTAACAAATGTGTAATAAAATCTTTTTGTACTGACTCAATAATGCAGAACTTAACAAAAAAAACCCATTAGAAACAAAAGTTGTAAATAAAAACAACAGGGTTCCTAAGACATTTACACTATAGTACTATAGCTCTCCTGATTACGACACAGCGACCTCATGGTTAAACATATTCAGAGAAATGTTTTAACGTGTAACGCGAGGACGCAATGCCACCAGCTACCTCGTAGACAAAATGCTAGCTAACGACTTTTTGTCGCGGGAGCAAACATGATGTGCTACATTACATATTTTTGTTAGATGAAGTCAGATAAAGTTTCCTTGCATCTGTATTAATTTACCTGACAAGCTAACTAGCTGGCCATAACTCATCACATAGCTTCTGATTTTTAGAATAGTCCATTTCTGGGCAACAAAAAGTTACCTAGTGGGCTTGCGAATAAATTTACGATTTGTCCAACTATGTAAACAATGACAATCTAAAGTTAAGTCATGTATAACCACTGGAGGTTTTGAATTAAATGTTGAATTAACTTCTACTGATGACTTAAACCTTGCTGTGTAAACTGCCGTGTACATCAACATGCCAGTCTTCAAAGTGTGAAGTCCATCTAGACACCAACATCTTTAGAGTTAATTCAACACTACGATTTTTTTTTGCCACGTACAAGTTTTTACACACAGAATTAAACCAGCTAGAAGAGAGAAAACGTTGCTCAGTATACAGTATAGCGCCGTCTATAACTGTGTGCTGCAAAACAAAATGAAACGGGTCTACAAAGCTCTGGATGTTGCATACACATACACGACCACACAACCTCCCACCAAGTGTGCAGTCATATTTAAGGCACGGCATGGAAACAGATCTGACCGACAGCTGTCTGGAAGAATAGAAAGAAAACTAAAACGACAATCTGGTTCTTTTCTCCAAGGAACCGACGGTGAAAACAAAACGAACTTAAGCGACCGAAACAACCCGATGGAAATAATTCATCCGATATTCATCCAGTATTAATGAGACTTCAAACATCATGCATTAAAAAAACAAAAACAAAACGGCAATCTAACATTTGATCAGAATGAGATGATAAAAGAGAACATAAATAGAAAAATGAAGAGGAAATACTCCAAAACATGTCCACACTACAATTAGTTTCAAAACCTCAAGTTAACAAACCAAGACATTTAAAAAAAAAAAACCATTCAGTCTGTGGCTGAATCCTAAAAGGCTTTTCCATACATATGTGCACTAGATAGGGTATAGGGTAGGACACACTGGCTTCTACACCATTCGTAGTGCTTTTCTTTTTATTCATTCACAGAATAATGCAGCATATTATTATAATTATAGCCACATAGAGAAAAATATATCTGCACACAAAAAATTCTGAAATTAACCCCCAAATAACTCACTTTTTGCTTTAAAAGTATAATGCACAAGTTAATATCTTCTACATGCTCAATAGTGCACTATTCCGCATTAGCCATTTGGGACTCAGCCATAAAAAAATGTCATAATGTCATAAATGATTTCCGACAAGTGCACTACATAGGTCATAAAATCTGAGTATCCTATGAAGTGCACTGATCGGACTGAGGTCTGATAGGAAGCCAAGCAGGTTCGACAGATTCTCTGACTTCTCTACATTTCCAAACAAAACAGATAAATGTTTAACTAATCATTGCTTATTACGCTTATCTTTGTGTTTCTTCCCAAATGTTCATCATCAGCGGCTGAAGGTTTGTGGATTAAAAAGTCTAAAGTGCAAAACCGCTGATGTAAATATGCAACACCATGTCTCAATCACACAGTTTGATATATTGGGATTTAGTTTAAAAAAAAAAAAAGGTCAGTGTTTTTTTCGCTAATTTATCTACCCAAGTTCTGCAAGTGAAACGCTCCACTTCATACATTATGCTAGTGACTTTTTAATATTTGTTAACCGCAGTTCATGCTCATGCATGCTGTGATTAGAATTATTGCCATTAAAAGACTTTATTTTTTTCACAGAAATATAAGTTTACACAGAAATATCATCCTAATACCCCCGCAAAATTCCAGTTTCATCCGTTCAAAAGGCGGTTTGTGCTTTTCTTTTGTTGTTGTTGTTGAGATGATATGAAATATAACTATGTGTAATTAAGTGTTCATCATGAAGATGGCCCAGGTTTCTGCAGGCTTGGCAAACGTTCCAGTTCTTCTTCAGGTCGGGTGGGAAAAAAAAGGCTTTATAGCGTGGTTGGTTGACCAGCAGCTGTGGTGGAATAAGAGTTTCGTACATCAACAGCAACATCAATATCAATAATAATTATATAGCTGCAAGCGACAATTACGGGTCCAAACATCAACGCACACGACAATAATATAAAGAATAACCTACACGGTATGATAACAATATAACAGTGTCATTTTTAGTTTTTAAAAAAACTAAAAAATTATAAAAAAAATAATTTCAGCATAATATATTACAGTGGTTATATCAAACTGTCAGACGGTGGCACTGGATTCTGTATAGCTTCTCACTCAAGCTGCTATTGCAAACAAAAAAACTGACTATAGGTTATAATGGTTCATTTTGCCAAACCCCAAACAATACACAAATCATGAATATGGCCCAGTATGTCTTTCACATCCAAATGCACGTGATCGTTGCACAGTCAAATGCCCAGTGTTGAAGATAACAGTGTTGAATTAGCACACAAAAAGATATATTCAAATTTTTTCCCTCATTAGGCCAAGTTTTTGGAGAATGCATGCCCTCGTTGTCCAATTATCATGAACCTTATTTGTCAAGTGTCAGATTTACTTCAAAGCGTTATTTATAAAGTGCTAATCAAGTGCCAGTTTTTTAAAAAAAACAACAACAACAATTTTTAACCAAGAACTTAAGTTGAATTCAAAACATTCTCCATTTGTCTGGTCAGAAAGCAAGGCTGTGTGTGTATAGTGTGTCTTTCCTGCACCATAAGCGCAGGCTAAAACATTACTGTTGTGAAACTGGGGGAAAGGGGGCAGGGCTATTACATTTAGTAAGCATCATTTAGACATATATAAATCTACACACTAAAAATAACCTTGCCATCTCGTCCCCATTATACAGTGGAGCTTTGATAAGTGTACACATCATGATCATGATGTATCATTCATATCATTAACATGTCATTACTAAACAGCTCACCACGAGATTTCATGTAGCATGAATGACAGTTGAGAACGCCGTTCCGGATCCGGACATCGGTTCCTGTGCTCGTGTCACCAAGCAGCCCTTTACACACACCGCACTGGGGCACACCGGTGATTCAGATTGAGTATTTGAAAAAAAAAAAACCCAAAAAAACATGGGTAATTCATAGTAGCTTTACATGTGCAAACACACCACACCCTCACACACACAACATGTGTGTCTTACCTTAAAACACTGGATGTGGAAGTAAAGGCCCAGAGTGTCGATGATCATAGCGGCTCCTTTCCCCAGGGGCTGTGCACAGCTGGAGCACAGCTTCTTCGCACTCACTGACCTGCGCAATTAGGCATGTATTTTGAATAAATAAATAAATAAATATAGACAGATATTTAAAGAATAACTTTTGGGGAAACACACTACAGATCACCATCTAACAAGAGAAATGACTTATAATATCTCTTTCAATAATGCCTCCATTAAAGTCTCCATTAAATATGAGTACTTAATTCATATAGGGATTTTTATTCTGCTTATAATGACGTAAACTGATGTACCTAATAATGATGTTATTTTAATGGATGATGGATTTAACCCCTTAAACATCCAGGTCAGTCATTGGGTCCAGATGTGAATTCCTTTATCTTGTCACTATATGGTATGTGTTTATAAATATTAGTGAATAACAGGCCAAGGTTTAAGGGCTTAAAAGCTTTCGTTTTGTTTTTATTTTGGCGATGGACTCAGACTTTTGCTGTACGTTAAATATAATTATACCACAGCACCGCTGAATTCTTTCATCTATTTGGTCAGGAGGTGTTGATTCATTTCCTGTAAAAGCACTTCTGATAGTAACTATATACAGGGGAAAAAGAAGTTTTGCCTTGATAAATGAAAAATTGTAATCGTTGCTGAATTGCTGTGGTATAAGAGAAATGAAACAGTTCAGGATGTGTGGTTATAGGAAACTAATCAAGTTTGGGATATGAATATTAACCCCACTTTGCACTGGGCCACGTCACATCACCCAGTCGCTGATTATTTCCCTGTAACAGCACACATCCAAGTGTTTTATTTCTTATAAAACTTGAATACGATTCACTAAACAATTACTCACAGTTAATGAATTTTGTATAGTTTGTTATCTTGAAGTGGAGGAAACATCATGCTGTATCTGGATGCATCATGTTGGCTCATGTAGTGTAGATTTTTCAATCACAATACTTGATTAATGTTTCTTTCTTTCTTTTTTATTTATTTTAAAAGAAAACTTTTTTTTATTGCATGTAAAACCCAGCAGCTTCCATTATGTTTTTATCTGTAAAGTGGTCTGTTTTTCTGTATTGCTGTAATGTGTTACTTTTGTTTCTGACATACAAACATTTTTGCGTAACATTTTTTTTTTTGTTGGAAAAGTAACATTTGGAAATATAACATCTTTTCGTACAGACTCAATGATGCAGAAAAACTTCAATAACAATAGTTGTACCTAAAGACAACAGGGCGCCTAAGACTTTTGCACAGTACTGTAACTATAAGTGGATACAAAGTGCAATGTTTTGCTCATTAGTAAATAAAAAATGGTAATCAGCAACCGTACATCCCCCAAGTGTTTTTATTAGTGCTGTCAAATTAACTTGTTAACGAACACGTTAATGCAGATTAAAAATTAGTTAAACTATGTAAACCAGTGGCGCCGTAATTGAGCGTTTCTCGTTTTAGGCTGCATTTCAATCGCAAGTGTCCCTAATCTGTATACTTGTTCCCCACACACACAGTACAGGGTACAGAATCCCAAGAGCACTTCATAGGGAACTCGGCCATTAAAACAGCTCTATTTGAAACGCCCTGAGACATCATCAACAGCGGACAGCTGATTGGTTGTGACAGCACCCGGCTGTATTTAGCACCCAGCTGTATTTAGCATGATAAACAATGCTGTTCACTCATTGTATATGCTGTAGGCACTTTTGAAATAAAGGTGATGAAACATCTATGATCTGTGGGTGATGTATTTTAACTTTTTAATGTACAGGGGTTAGACAATGAAACTGAAACACCTGGTTTTAGACCACAATAATTTATTAGTATGGTGTAGGGCCTC
>JAOVVH010000040.1:8954207-8977965 GCA_028566435.1 Scorpiodoras heckelii
CACACACACACACACACACACACACACACACACACACACACACACACACACACACACACACACACACACACATGGGTAAGTCATCAGGATGGAGGACTCTGTGCAGCACATATGCGTCATGTTTACTCCTGACTTACATAACAAATAGACAATGTATGGAGTTTTTCCTCAGACAAACAGGGCTGCATACGTAAATAGATATGTTTACATCCCGCTTTTTTCTTTTCATACTGTTACATATAGCAGTCATTTGGACGTGACTCACATCCTGCCACTGGTCATCCTCCTCTTTGAGTTTGTTATACTGGTTGTGCAGCCTCTCGTGTCGTGTTTGGCCGTGTGGTGACAGCGAGTCCACATCCTCCTCTTCGTCACGCATGTCAATCAAACTGACGCTCCTGTAAACAACAAACAAAGCGGAACAAAACTGTTAACGGCATACACACAAGTCCAAGGCCATGCGCAGGACGAGACGCGACCTTGAGCCGAGGTTTAAAGGTTAAACGATCCAGAGCGGGATGCAAAAAAAAAGGAAAGGAAATGAGATCAGTCAGTAAATCAGGCAACGATACATGAATGCATTTAACATCCGTTCTCAACACCATCACACTAGTGTGTAAAACCTAGTGTACAGTATATGCTAGTGTGTGTTCCAGCACAGTAAACACGTCTAGACTAAAGATCAGATCAGATCTTTTCGGATGCACGAGTGTAGGAAGTTATTTGCATGCAAAAATCACAATTCTTCTGCAGCTCAGAGAGAGTGAAAGGTCAACAAAGCAGATGACAAAAAACACACACTTACTCAGTTTCATCAGAAACACTAGAAGCCGTGTGACTGAATCTAGAATGTTAAAAATTAAAGGAAGATTATAAGCTTTTGATAAAAGCAACAACAACAACAACAATATTAATAATAATAATTATAATAATATCAGTATGGTTCCAGCACTTCCAGTGCTTAGACCCCTAATAATAAAAACAATAGTAATTATTTCACAAGCTTAATAATAGTAATCAGCTAACACAAGCTGAAAATCCAAAGCTTAGCTTCTTTTCTAGATCATTTCTATGAGATTCAGATACATTACAGTGCAATGTGTCTCCGTGCACAAGCATCGCATAACAGAGAAACACTTTTAAGTACTCAAATGCATTTCACACATAATTCATAAATCAGGGAACACGTGTACAGCAAATATAGATCATATACTTCAGTTCAAACACGCAGGACTTGCGGTCCGAAACTGAAACAAATGAACTGATATCACGTAACATGCAAATGCATACCTGCTTCGGGTTAGCAAAGAGCATAGTGTAGAGCCCAGAAGCCTGATTCAACTATAAGTATTTCAACTATTTTATTTAATTAGTTACCCAAAAGTAATATAATATTTTCAATTACTATTTAGATTGTTTTGTATTCTAGGCCTAACATAATTGTGCTCTTATTTATTGAAAGCAGTAGTAATGATAACATTTAACACAAAGTATTGCACTAACTGACCTTGTACACTTTAAATTAATTAACCCTCTACTGCATACATTATTATGCAATCATGGAAAAAAATGTTGCAGTGTTTTTTATATATAAAATGGTCTCAAATTAACATACATATAATTTTTTTATTTTTCATGGTGTGTGTGTGTGTGTGTGTGTGTGTGTGTTTCCGGGTGCGCTGCCATATGGCAACATTGTGCGACAATGGACCGGCCAGATGTCTTTTCTCCCAAAATGACATATGAAATATGAAATTCACAGATGATTACAGATCTGTCTTTTAGAAATGAGTTTGTATTATTACTTAAATCTTTTCAAGAGCTTTGAATCTCTTACGTTGCATTTTGAGGTTTGTGTATCAAACGTGTAACAATAACAGCTATTTTTAACGTATTATTTACAACAACATTTACAAACATCTGTTGCAAGCTTGTGAGAACTGTTGTCAAAATGTAACAGGTAGTATTAGATAAGCTAGATTTTTCATAACGTGGCAAACACAAAAGCATGAGTACATTCACACTGAAATCATTCCTATGTGTCTTCATTGTTACTCAGTGTGAAATGCCTTGAAGCAGTTGTTCTCTCCGTTAAAGCAGAGGTGCACTTTTTAGTTTTTTAAACTAAAATGTATTAAAACAATAAATTGGATTGACTCCAAAAATACATAACAAACACACCACACAGTGCTATTGTCTATGCAACAGTGTTTAAATGGTGTCTGTACTTTAAGCGGTTCGGGCTGTATTAATCGCAGAAATGTGTTAAAGAATAAGAATAATAACAAGAAGTATAAAGGATAACAATATAGTGCTTTCCAAGGAAATACATAGTGCTTGAAAAGCGCCGAAATCGGCCTATTGTGACGTCATCATTGACCTACCCCCTGGGGTTGGTGTGGTCATATGACTGCAGGTCGCGCCATTCATTCAGTTTTTACTATTATACTTAGTAAAAACTAAGTGCATCCATACATCTAAATTTTTTCTGTCATTCATACAAAGCTACTCTGCATTAGCGTGAGCAAATATTGTTCCATTACCGCACAGTGTTGCCATATGGCAACATACCTATTTTATTGAATAAAAAGGTAACAGTCATATTAAAACAATGTGCCAATGATTGAAAAAAGATTAAGAATTAACCCAGATGCTTGAAGTATTTTTTTTCATTCTGCAGAAATATGAAATATTGAGAAAAATCATATTCAGGAGCACTTACTTCACCAGCGACTGGAGACATCAAAAGTGTTGGGAAAGAATGACAGTGCAAGGATGTGTATTGTATTGTGATGTAATCAAAGAATATAATTGGTTACCACCAGGTTCTGCCATGAATTTAGGACCATCAGAGCTCATGTTTATTTTCAAATTTCAAGAACTGGCAAAAGAAAGGGTATGTTGCCATTTATGGCAACGCCGTGCAGTAGAGGGTTAAATGGCACCAAAAACGCAAAACAAATCAAGTATCCTTTAAAAAATCTAAATGAATTTAAGAGTTCATATTTTTCTATTTTAACCTGACTTAAGAATTTGAAACCATATTCCACCTGTGACCAGAGTACACTGAAGTACCAGAAAAACTGGTACAGGAGCCTATGCAAAATACACAGCAACGCCACGTATGCACGTTACTGCTTGCATCTGTCAGTGTGTATATAACTAACAGACATCTACGGAAGATTCTAGAGCTGCTTAATCCGTGAGAATGGAAAGTTATCATGATTTTCATCACGGTTTAATAGTTGGAGCTCGTGAGATGGGTCACAGCATTTCGGAGGTAGAAGCAAAGTTTGGATTTTCACATATCACGGATTTTCAAGTGTGTACCATGGCTACCATGGCAAAACCTCGAACTGACAACAGCAGTGTGACTATAAAAAGACTCTGAGTGAACGTGAGCAGCGTCGGCTGGCAAGAATCGTTTCACGTGATAGGCGTGTAACACTGCCTCAAGTAACATCAGAATTCAATGCTGGGGCCTCAACAAACATCAGTATGAGGACTGTGCAACGTTCCCTCCAAGATCCTGTAGGTGACCTTCCAAGGATTAACTGCTGTACCGGTTTTTCTGGTATATCAGTGTATTTATTTAAAGATGCATAATTGGCTTTTACTTTAGTAAAGAATCTGGGTATTTTTACCACATCTGTGAGTCTTTAGAGATTTTTGAATATTGTTTTTACTAGTACTAAATACCACTAGTAATTTCAGATAGTATAGCTATAGGATTTTCAGTGTTCTGTTAGCACCAAACTCTTAGTAGTATACATTTACCATAAAAACACTGAAAGTGGGAATATTTTAATTAGGCTAATTAAAAAAAAATCCAAAATACCATTATTTATTTTGCTTAGAAGAAGAATGTGTCAATGTCCAGAATATACTATATACTGTATAAGCTGAGTATATTTATATATTACTATTTGATAAAATGAAATAAAAATAGTTCATTATATTGGACTCAGACTTCTATTTAGATTCTACGGGATTTAATCGTGACAAAACTAGTTGTTACTGGATTGTTGGCTGCTTGGGGTCAGACAGGTAATGCATGTAAGTACAAGCGGGAAAATATATTTGTGTGTACGTGTGTGTGTGTTCGAGAGGGTTAAGGAGCTCCTCACGTCAGGGGGAAAACATCATCATCCAGGCAAAACGGATGCCGTGCATCGGGGTCAGGTAAAGGTAAAGGGCTTTGTGCCTGGGCCCCGCCCACAACATCAATTTCCCCACCCAACACGCCCACAGTGTCTGCTTTCTGCCCATCCAGAATTTGAGGGCATTTTCTGGGCATGTCATCAACATCTGCTGGGGGTGGGGTCACAGATCTAGAGGTGGGGCTGAGATTGTAGTCATAGTTACTGAAGTAAAAAAAAAATGTGAAGACAAATAACATTTTGAAGAAGCACACTCTGTTCTGTGTTTCAAGATCAAACCAACCATAGATGCTGAAGGTTACCTGACAAGAGAACATTAGTCACAACAGAACATGTATGCTCAAGTTCATTACCATGCCTTGAAAGAAAACGTTACCTAGAGGTTAACAAAACCCTGCTTCTGATTAGGGCAGTCTACAACTAAAACATTTATCAAAAGTATTATTCAATATTACTCACAAGAGGAAGCAAAATACAATCCAAGCACCTAAGGGCCCAATGCCTTTTCCACTGCACATATTATCAGAACTTTCTGCACCAGAAAACTGCCATTTTTTTCATAGCTCACTAGTACAGAACAAATACTCCATTTATACTATTTTTGTACCACCGGAACAAGTGGCACTTGGGGTGGTACTAGATGCACTGGTCATTGTTCACTGTTTACTGATACTACACCAGACAGCGGTGTTAGATCCTGTTGTGCTCTTGCTCTGTTCACCCAGAGAATCCTTGACTCCTGCAGAATGGCCAGACCTTGAGAACAGAGAAGGTGCTGGCCAACACTCTGACTATCGGCATACAGATGGCAAATGTACCACGTTACATACTCAGGGATGACACATGTGAACATTCTCTTTTCATTTTGGCACCCTGCAAAAAAAGGCCACCACAGACAGCCGTCCTACACGCACTGGGGCCCCAACCACCAGTACAATGTCCAGGAAAGAAGCCAATATGAGAGGTGGTTTAAAGACCTAGCAACCAGACCTAGCATTCCTCTGGAGAACACATGTCTGGAGACAGTCTTTTAAAAACTTGGCATAAGAAAATGTGCACATAAAAATCTACGCCCACAGTCCTCCAAATTTTCAGTCTGTGCACTTTTAACCTCCGGAGGAGCAACAATGCCTTGAGAGAGTATTCAAAATGTATGTGTAATCAAACCATTCTTGCATTGCAAAAGACAGTGTTTGTTTTTACTGCATGTAATCTCTTACATGTGACACACAGACACAAGATCAGCGGGTGTTTTATGACTTTTCTTTCATCCAGACTTAGTTGCATGGTACCATACGGATGTTATCAGTGGTCATCTTTACAATGAGCTCCATTTTCACAGAGTTGAATTTGTGAAGGCTGACTGAGATTTGCCACTGAGCTTGTTCCTTCTATGTTTCCATCCACCCTTAAGTCAAAATTTCTCACTGCCATCTCCAGATATGTATTCTTGTTAGAGAACAAGTCTGTCCTTTTTAGACAAGAAACGAACTATACAGAATGAGTCAAGACACTCAAAACACTGATGCACATATTAGTTCCAAAAAGCTGCAGGGAAATGCTTTTCATTGTAACTCTATGGTTGGTCACCCAGGGGTAGATAAAAGGCAGGACGTGAGGCCTGCTTTTGATCTAAGACCACAAAGCGGAGACAGTTCCTGGGGCTGGCTGGATGGTGCTGAAGGTTTGTTCCTAACTTTCTGGTTCTTGCCAGCCTACTGACTAGGACGCACTAGATCAAGTTCAGCGGCAACGGACCATCGATCCTGGGTCACTTACCTGATCTCACTCCTCTTTTGTTATGCAGATTAACAGATTAGACAGAAAGCCAAGAACCTCTACAGTGGCTCCACCACATTAACACACTGGTATCTGGTGGTACAACTTTTTAAATTTACAGTCCACCGGTTGGGGGGACAGACTGTACAAGCCAAGTTACTTTCCCGTCCAGTTCCAGTTGTCTCTACTGGTTCCTGTTCGGTCATTTCTGTTTTCATTGTGCAGTGGAAAATGCCCTAAGCTTGACTAGAAAACAAGTGCAAGACATCTCTAAGAAGAACAATACCTAGCCAAACACAAAGGTTGGAATAAAAACTAGTACTTGAGAGTGCTACACACGTGAGTTACAAAACTCTGGGTCTCCAAAGTACCCAGTAAAACATGCAACCACAAGCACGGGTAATGAGAATCAAAACTAAACCCACAAGTCTGCCACATAAACCAAACACAGGGAAATATAGTTAATCATTGTGAAAAGAGTTTAAGAAATCCAAGGTGCAAGCAAGTTCATCACAAGTTAATCAAACAGAATCACAACCACAAGTACTGCAATTCAACTGTCATCCATGGGTACATTTTTTTTACATATAATTTAAAGCCAAAGGATTTGTCTGAAAAGCACACTCATGCACATTCCACTCCTTTAAGTGCCTAACCTCTCCTGAGTATTGTTCTTTTCCTGTCCACTGGTTTTGAGGTTTGACTGGTACTGCCCAGACTTCTTGTTGCTGTTGACACCTCCAGGTTTAGGCAGAAAGGCATTAAACTGATTCCCACTTGGTTTTTGGTACGATCCTGTCCTCCTTGCAAGCATGTCGTCTTTCTCCGGTTTAGGCACGGGACTGCCATGATTATACTTATCATCTTTATCAAGATAAATGTAACTGTCGCAATGAACCTCGGCATGGGTCGAAGCTGAACCAAGGACTTCTGGCTCCTTCTGATCGGCAGATGATGGTACCTTTGGCTTGGGTTTTATCTGTTCAACTCTGTTAAAAGAGTGCTTAGTCTTAAACACGAATACACCTTAGCGTATATATTAGTACATCCATCAAGTATTAGATCACACCAAGCAAACTGCCCCTCCCACCAAACACAAGGGTGTGAAGCTGCTATTCATGAGCATGTAGCATATGCAGGAACTTGCATAACAAGATGTCAAAATATCATCGCTTGATTAATATTCATACCGTATTTTTGCTTGTAGGTGGCGAGAAATAAACGACTAGGTTGAATATATATAACGTAATACAACCCAAGTGTGACTTGCTAGTTAGCATTAGTTATCCAGATCGTTAATTAATCAGGTCAATCTTCAATGCATTGCTTAAAAAGGAAATGAATGCTAAAAAACACGCACAGCATGATGCAACAAAATTATTACGCTGACTCATAAAATGTAAACTGTAGCAACTTTTTAACCTAAGGTTAGACAAGTTACAATGGCGCATGCCCGACACCATGCAAGCCCACCTTTGTCCCACTTTGAATCGCTTTGTTTTTATGTTTCTATCCAAGAGTGGATCTCTGGATACACTCTTGCTCTCTTTGGAAACCGAATCGGATGAACGTGTCTCTTTCTTAGAGCCAGGCAGTGGGAGGTACTGATTATACACTTTTCCACTCGCTTTCTGCGACAGTCCGGTCCGTCGGGCCATCATGTCATCCTTCTTTAAGTCGGGCTGTCTTTCTTTCTCTTTTTCCTCCTCCTCTTCCTCATACTCCTTCTCATCCCTGGCTTTCTCAGCCAGCCTTAGCTCAAGAGCTTCGCGCTCAGCAAGGGTTAAAGGGTGTTTGGGGTCAGAAATAGAGGGTTGCAGGGACTTGAGGGGGGAGCCTGGGCTGCTTGAGCTCTCACTGAGCAGATGTATTTTTGATAGCAGTAAATACAGAGAGAAAATAGAGAGAAAAGATGAGTACAGTGACACACAGAAGTGGACAACTGAGGTACAGGCAGAAGGAAATACAGTCTAATGCGGTTATTAAATAATTCAGATATACACAGTTGATATTGTGCAACTTCCACCACCTCTACACACACATACACGTCTAACTGTACCTACAGTCCTTATGTTTCAAAGCTTCCTTTTTGATTCTCTCACACAAGCCAGACATGCACATAAAGAGCCTCTCAACTGATCCTCTTGTACTTCCTCAAGCCAAATACATGCAAACAGACATGCAGTCAAAACTGCAGTAGAATCAATTATAAACCTCCAGCATTTCAACCTAATATTTCAGCTCTGAGTCTGAATTGTGGTGCAGTTATGAGAGAAAAAACCTTGACACATTTTGATGGACTATAAAAGGATAATAAACTGCATGTCACATGAATGTTTTGAACAATCTAAATGAACAGAAATCTGTGGAACGTCATTTTAAAAAGACGAATGTTTTCTGTACGGAGACGTTAATTTAACATTATTGGAAGGAGTCTCCAGTGTTAGCAGTTTGTAACAGCCAATTAGGTAATTTTTAAGAAGTTAGGGTTTCTTAGTAACCTGATAAGCTGTAATTTGTTTTTAAAAACAAGATTAACATGAACTTCAACACCACATTGTATTTTATTCCTTACAGAACATCATTAATCTCATCTGTGCGCAAATTGGCTGCCGCTTCTCACCGGTGTGTGATTGGTGTTAAAAAGGTGTATGTTGACTGTAAAGCGTCCTTGGGTTTGTGAAAGGCGCTATATAAATGTAACTTCATTCATTCATTCATTAAAGAATAATGTACATGGTCTACAAAGCCCTAAAAAAGCTTGAAGGACACAGGATCTAAATTTCAGCCTCTTGATGCCTCTTGATTTCTCTCTTTCTCAGTGAGGCCTATAGTTGTGACTGACTGCTTGGTCAGCTTATCCATTGAAGTGCAAGCAGGAGTGCACAAATCAATAAAAGCGTGGACAAAAATTTTGTTTTTACAATTTAACCACACAAAAACCATGAATTTGTTATACTATTTAATGGCAATATTAAAAACTAAATTGCTCACTCTCACTATTTAAAAATAAAATATGATACAACCTAAGGAAAAAAAACTTTTTATGGTCTTAAGGTAATGATGGGGATGAAATCACCTATATTGTATCCTAGTCAAGACCAAGACCTCCAAGGGTTCAGTCTGAGTCAAGGACAAGGCTTTGAGATTTTGGAGAGATCAAAACCCAGTCAAGGCCTAGACTTTAGAGGAGGCGAGACTGAGCTGAGACAGAGATTTAAAAGGTCTGTTTTCACCTACACTGCCAACATTATTGATCAAATACTTAGGACCAGTCGCTGCAATGTAAATCAAATGATTCATTTTATTTTATTTATTATTTATGTATTTCACTTATTATTATTAAATTATTATACAAGGTCTGTCTGGAAAGTAATGAGAATGAAATTCCCACGTTTCTTAGGGTATATGCTTGGGTTCAGTTGCATTCTTGCCTTCGCAGTGAACAGATGTTCGTTTTTGTGAAACCCTGCTGAAGTGCCTCGTCAACAGAACAATGCAAACAAGTTTGGAGCAAATTAACAAGAGAGCCCAATTTCTTTAACAGGAGATGGATCATGCTCATGAGTGTTCAAGGACGATCCTGAGACGAAAAGACAAAGTGCCGAATGGCACACATGAGCAAATCAAAAATCAAGTTCATTCTCATTACTTTACATACAGACCTTGTATAATTTTATTATTGCGTATAATTAGTGTGGTCATGCCTCGAGTCCGATTCATGATTGTGTAAAACTGGTTTTAATTCCAACCCGAGAGAGCGTAAGTGATAAAAGTGGTCTTGAGTACTATAACACTATTTTAAGGCCTATAAATTTGGTAGAAATTCAGAAACCCAAAAGTGTATGTTATGTTTCTCATGTTAATTTGCAATCAGAGCTTGAGAAACATCTGGTGAGTCTTCAGTTAACATTCAGTTTTCATTTACATTTAAAACAAGCCATGTGGTCAGTTTGCTAATCAGACCAATGAATAAAAAAAAACTTGTCTAAACTCCCAGCTTTTGGACTTCCTGACACTGTAACTAGTCTCTGATCCGATGAGCTGCCTTCAGCTAAATCATTTACATAAATGCATGTGATGCGCCACAACTGAGGATGTACTAGACGAGTTGTGCTGCTTTGTGTTTGGGAAACATAAAGGAGTTGATGAATTACGGTTTGTTTGCTCTACTGCAGTACATGTTCTGTTATTCAGTTCAGTGTGCTGATATACTTGGTCCACATATCGACCACAAGCTGACAACCCCTGCAGATATTTTGCAACCCGTCTTACTCTGAAACCACACCACAATTACTGTAGAAGGAATGTGCCACTTCTACATGTTTGGTGAAGTAGAGAAAAGCTGTGCATTTTGTTCCTTTCCGTGGTTACCACAAAGATAACTTACAAACCTGCCCAGTCACATGCCTGCACAATCACTAAGCCAAAATCAATCATCAGGTCCAGAGGATTAAGCAAGCAGTGAAATCTGTGTAGATGTGCAATCGTGTCTTCGAGCATGCATGTGTATCCTACTCTCTCTCTCGCCCTGAGCTCATCCCAGCAGTGGGCATGGCAACGGTTGCCGAGGAGAGGAGGCGTCGTGGTGTCTCTGACTCATCCTTCCCACCCTCTTTCCTCCACTCTTCTTCCTGTCTTTCCTCTTCCCAGGAATCACTCTCCAACTTAGTCACGCCCCCGAACGTCACGATGCGCTTGCGGTCACCGCGGGAACGAGCTGAGTCGCCGTGGGCAACCTTCACTGAGGAGGCAGTGAGGCAGGACTGACACAGAAGGGGCGAGTCACTGCACCACACACACACAAACACACACACACCCAGACACCCAATACACACACACACACACACACACACACACACACGCACACACACAGAGGCACATTGTACATACAACATGCACAAACAAACACACAACACAGGTCCATACACACACAGACATATGAGGAGAAGCAAGTCAGAGAAAAGATGACAAATGAACTGAAAACAGTTGTAATGTAAGAGAACAGAATAAAAGGAAGCAGAAGCAACATCATAAATAAATCCTCATCAAATCCTCATCATCATCTCTCTCTCTCTCTCTCTCTCTCTCTCTCTCTCTCTCTCTCAGCCACCCACACACAAACTTTTATCTCTATCCAGGCACTTCCTGTGGAGCTACACACTTTGCCTAACAGTTTAGTTTCCTGTAGCTCTCTCTCTGTTCATCACAGGACCCTGCAACTCTATTGTTCTCTATATACAACATCTACACAATACAACATGCTCAAAATCCACTTACACAACATTCACAACAACAACAACAACCACTGTTCCCAAGAGCCAGCCTAGTCTTTTTGCTAAGATCTGTTTCTAACAAGAACATATCAATGTTGCATGTCAATGGAAGAGACGGCTAATGTTTTTTTTTCTTACAGACACACCAAAAAAGAAAAAAAACCCACCCAAACAAGTCCCGCCCACTTGTTTTCTACTGATTCACAGTCCCAACCACTTGCTTACTACTGATTCACAAAACAAAGGCTTGTGAATTCAAATATAACATTCACCTAGATAAAGTTCGGGCGAAAAGCAAAAGCACCTGTGCGTCCCACATCCTTTCCCCTTCGCTGATTTGGGAACAGGGAGAAAGTGAAGTGAAGTTCATTTGATCTGTATGTTGAAAATCCTCCGATTTTAACTCAACTAACTTCATAACCTGCCGACTTGTTATAACGCAGGAGAGGGTTTATTGAGAGTTAGACACATTAGTTAGTAGCTGAAATTGCGAAAACTGAACAGACTACACATAAGATATTTGCTATTCCATGGCCTATTTAAAGCAGCATGCTGGTTAATACATTTTAGCTTTATAGAGGTGAACATTCAACTGGAAAATCCCAAAAATGAACAATGAAATGAAATAGCTAAACACACAGGCTACTAACTATCTCTATTCAATCCCGGCTAATGGACGAATCCTAAATGATTCCCTACTAGGGCACTTCAACAGGAAGCACACTTGAAAGCAGGTCAAACCGACAGACAGGTCAAAGGTCAGGCACCTGTCCTCTGTGCTCATCTGCAGTCTCTGCCACTTCTCCAGGTCTGACTGCGTCATGGCCGTCTGAGCCAATGACTGCTGCTGATCCCGGTGTGGGAGGGCCCCAGTCTGACCCCGCCTCCTAGCCAGATCATCTTTCTGTATATTAGGCAAGGAAGCCTGCCCGCCTCCCTCTGTCTCTGTCTGATGATGATCCTCATCATCCTCTATGTCCCTTGCTTTCTCGGGGCTCAGGAAGAGGTTATCCTTATGAGTTATGATCGACACTTCAACCGGAGCAGCCTCACTGTGGAACAACACAGTGGACACAACTATAATAAAATTATTTAATATAACAAGCTGCATATAAATACTTAAAGTAATATGCTATATAATAAAATTTGTCATTTATCACGACTGAGTTTTACTGCTGGTCTTTATTTTGTGTTAATACGCATTTTAATTATGATCCTTTTTTTGTTATTTTTATTGCTATATGTATTTCCTTATATTTTTATTGCTTCATTTTACTACTGCGTAAATGTATGAAGGGTGCTTCATGAATAAGGTTAGTATATTATTATTATTATTATTATTAATGACATATCTCTGGTAAATTCTCTAAGCTGATTGGTCAGAAGGGAAATCAGGTTTGTATTAATGAGCTTCTTCTAATATGTTACTGTTTCTACGGCAACATTACAAATCAATCCTAGACATGGTGCCAATCCATCGTAGAGCACACACATACACACACTCATACACTCATACACTAGGGGCACTTTAGAGACACCAATTAACCTAATATGCATGTCTTTGGACTGTGGGAGGAAACCGAAGTACCCGGAGGAAACCCACGTAGACATGGGGAGGACATGGAAACTCCACACAGAAAGTACCCAGATCACTGCACCTAGGAACTGAACCTGGGACCTTCTTGTTGTGAGGCGACAGAGCTACCCACTGCACCACCGAGTCGCCCCATGTTATTAACTTTAAGTAAGAGAAAAAAAAGTCTGGTTAGGGAACGACTGTAAATAGTTGTGATAACATAAGTGATGACATAAGTGAATGAGCTTGCTTTTTTCTTGGATGTGCCACAGATATACAGTCCTGTGTAAAAGTCTTAGGCACCCTTTTAGGCACCAGTAACTTTTGTTACTGATGAGTTCTGCATGCAAAAAAGAGGTATGTATGACCGTCAAAGTCTCCAGAAGAGCTGTGGCAGATTCTCCAAGACACTCATTAAACTTAAAAGCTATTTTCCTTATAAAATTGCACACATTGTACCTGGAAACACTGTTTAAGAAAAAGGCACCAAATATTGACTTCCTTTAGTTTACTACTGTTTACTGCACTTTATAGTGTTTTCTTTTATGTAGAAACATCATTATTTTCGAAGGCGTCTTTTCTTTACAGCGAGTCTTTACATGTGTCTAAGACTTCTGCATCATACTGTACAGTAATTAGCTTTTAACTTTTACTGAGCGTCTTGGAGAATCTGCCACAGCTCTTCTGGAGACTTTTACTGTCACACTTACTTCTTTTTTTTGCATGCAAAACCCAGCAGCCTTCATTATGCTTCTTGTCTGAAAAGTGGTCTGTTATGTAATGTGTTGCTTTCGTTATTGACATACAAACATTTCTGTGTTACATTAAACTTTTTGTTGGAAAAATAACACTTAGAAAATCATCACTAACAAAAGTTGTACCTAAAATCAATAGGTTTCTTATGAGTTTTGCACAGTACTGTATATTGAGATTAGGGTGAAAAGGGTTATCTAGCCAGTTTTATACAAACATTTCTGTGAAACATTTAATTTTTTATTGGAAAAGTAACGTTTGGAAATATAAAATCTTTATAAAATTGTACTGACTCAACAATGCAGAAAAACTTCAATAACAAAAGTTGTAACTAAAAACAATAGGGTGCCTAAGACTTTTGTACAGAACAGCATATCTTATTATAAGTACATAGAAAGTATGACATGTTGTTCTTTAATAACTTTTCACAAAATTCTTAGTATTAGCAAATTGGTTTGCTATAAAAGGAAAACAAAATGCACCCCAGTCTTGTTGACCTTCAGTTAAATAATAAGCTTTTAAAATTTTGTGACATTTGTGTCTTTCATTTTTGTTGCTGTTGCTCGTGTTAATGCTTAAGCAAGTAATAAAACACTTCAAGATGTGCTGTTATGGAAAATTAATCAACTTCACTGTGGCCAGAGTAACTCTGCTTTGCACTGGGCCACATTGTTGTTGATTATTTCCCTATAACCACACACCACAAAATAAAAGTGTTTTATTCCTTATTTACCAACAACAGGACAAATATGGAAGATCTTCAGTACACACATAGAACATTTATTCTTGAATCAATTGACTTCTGAGAGTGAAAGAGACTAGGATGCGTTCTGGTCTGATTGTGGATGAAACAGCTTTTGTGTGTATCCTGAGCTTTTGTGTATGTCTTTTAAGGCACCTGTTTTCGATGGTCATTGAAAGTCTTTGCCACTTCTCAAGGTCTGACTGAGTGATACTCGTCTGGGCCAGTGACTGACGAGGATCCCTTTGTGGGAGGGACCCTATTTTAGTCCTCCTCCTGGCAAGATCATCCTTCTCTACGTTCGGGACAACTGACCGCCCCTTGTCCTCCTCGTCGCTCTCGTCCTCCTCGCTTTTCTTCGTTCCGTGAGGACGTAGGAAGGGGTTGTCCTTGCGAGTTACAATTGACACCTCAGTGGAGGCGGTGCCAGATTCACTGTGATGGCAGTTTCACATATTAAAATGTTTCATCGCACAATCCATGGAGGAACAGAGGAAACACCACCACCAACACACATTTTCAACACACAGACAGACAAGAAGAAGACAAGTAGAAATGAATGGTGAATGAATGCCTCAGACAGACCATCTAACCATTTTCAAGCATGAATGGCACATTTAATGAAACATATTAGACATTATAGGTGCTTTCCGACTGGAGGAACTTTTCATAGTTCTTACAACCGTTGGAGGAAGGAGCACTTTTTGTGTGTGTCTGCACTGCAGGAACTGAGGACGATCATATTTCTTGGAACGCTGTTATGAGGGACATTTAACTCCTACTTCAGGGTAAATACTCTCCCAGCACAAGAGGGACTCATGAGTGATTGGTACAGACATAAACGTCTAAACCTAAGCTCTTAGCTTTAAAAAAACACAGACAGGGAAGTCCAGCCTTTATTAAGCATATATGTGATCAAAGAAACACAACCTGATCCTTGCCAGCATTTCCTCTTGCTACATTAGGCCTCCACCACACAGTGAAGCAATCAAGAAACAGGATAACAAGAAAATAAAAGACCACAACAACTGAAGCACATCTGATCACGCGAACTGAAGTGTCTGTAACAACTGTCGGTCATGTCAGAGCTCCTACTGGTGGTGCGACTACAAACAGAACAAAAAGCTCTTGAAGGTGTATATGTCTCAGGGGAGCTCTCCAGTAAGTAGTTCCTCACATAAGTCCTGAGAACTGTTTGGTCTGAAAGTGCCTTACAGGCATGTTTCCACCAAGATCCTGAAACCTTCTGATGAAATGAGCTCTGAAACTATCCTGGACAAAAACTACACAGTTCCTGATAGAGTTCCTGTTCTCCTGTGCTATGCACAAACCTTATTTATTATGTAGAATAAAAGACGTGAAACAGTTAATGTGATATCTTTCAGCAGATACACCCATTTTTTTAAAATGGCAGGTAAGTGGGATATAAATTTTGTGAAGCTTGTCTTTGACCAATAAATTCTAGGAGAAGGAGCTAAAAAGGTTGCTACAGGATCTAAAATTAGCCAGAATTGGTCAGGTTGAAAAAAGGTGTAGAAAACTTGCCGAAAATCTACAGTAAATATAGGGCTATATCCTAGAATAATCAAAACACTGACACGCATCATGTCTAGATATCTTGCTACTGTATTCCTGCTACATCGATTTCCCCTTCATGCCTTTCCTCACACCACACACCTCTTCTTCTCCTGCTCCATTTTCTCCAACATCTCGAGCACCGCATGCTGGGAGGAAAGTCGGATTCCCTCCCAACGCTCACGGTCCTTACTGCTGCAGGAGCTCGGCAGGAACTGATGCACGACATTGGGTTTCGGTTGGTTCATGCGCGCCCTCCGGGATGCAAGGTCGTCCTTTTGGATATCCGGGACCTTTCTATCTCCTTCTTCGTCGTCATCCTCGTCGTCCCACTCGTGGGCGTGTTCAGCCCTCAGGATGTTCTTATCGCATTGACGGATGATTTCAGGAGACGGAGATTTAGCCTGATCGGGCTCTACGGCAGTCACCTTAGGACTGAGTGAAGGTTGGTGTCAACAACGCAAGCAAGAATGTCGGGTAACACAGTTAGTATGTTACAACTTGCATCACGCCTTTAAACGTGTTATCTTCGACAAAGGTAATAGATCAACCCAAAATCAATGCAGCAATGCTTTCTAGTGTCATACTGATGAGGTAACTTGGATGACACAATATGCCAAAGATAATGGAGAAATGTGGAAATACATGATTCAGATGTTTCGGATTATTAAACACAACTCCAAAAGCCCAGTCGCACATCCACGCAATGTCTGTGCACACTACAAGCTACAATAAAATCCAACGAACATCTGCATATTAGTTGAGCATGACACACAAACCCTCATGCCATTAGTCCACAGTTAGTCAGTGACTATCACTACAACTTCATTCTAACCTGCTGTATCGCGCAGAAGCAGGCAACACTTTAATACCCGCCTTCTCTAGCCTTCTCATCTTCTGAAGTTCTGCCTCATCCAGCTGAGGCTCCGCCCCACCCGCAACTGCCCAGGCCACAGTTTTCTGGGAGTTGGGGGCAAGAGGCAGCTCACTGGAAATGCCAACACACTCCTCTCTGCAGAGGAATGTGGCACACATACTTTCAGTAAATGAGAAAACCATGAGGATGAAACTGTGTTTTCTGGTAGGTATGTACTGTATATACATATATATGTGTGTGTGTGTGTGTGTGTGTGTTCTGATGAGTGGTCTACCAGTGTAATTGAGTTTTCATTTTGCTTATCGCATAGCTGCGATACAAAGCCTTAAATATTAAAAAAAGTACCTTTTTCCTGGAAAAAAAAACGTATCAAAGTTACCTAATGGGCGAGGTGGAGTTGCTGCCACTCCTGCGTTCTTCTTCATGTTCGCTCCTCCTCTTCCTCAGCTGAGCAGGCACAAATGTGCTTTGATTAGTCTTGTTGGGGAGGTACTGGTTAAAAGGCAGCGCAGCACGGGGCTCTTTAAAGGAGACACGGCGGGCGGACATGTCGTCCTTTAGCACGTCTGGCAACTTCCTGTGATCTCCCTCCAAATCTGAGAAATACACAGTGTGTGTGTGTTTGTGTGTGTGTGTGAGAAAGAGAGAGAGAGAGAGAGAGAGAGAGAGGGACGGAGAGAGATTGAGAAAGAGAAAGAGAGAGAGAATTCATCAATTTCATTAATTACATTTCATTTTACAATGCTCATACCTCACACTCACACATTTATGTATCTGAAGGTTTAAAAATGCAGCCAGTAGGACACGTCAAACAGAAAGAAAGAGACTTGCAGACACACAGACAAAACAAAAACACAAAAACAGTTTGAGCCTGGTACAGCCTCATCTCCATTCAGACCGCCTGAGGCATCTGTTATGACTGTGTGTGTGTGTGTGTGTGTGTGTGTGTGTGTGTGTGTGTGTGTGTGTGTGTGTGTGTGTGGATGTGTGTGTATTTTTAAATGCGTGTCTTAGTGCAGATCAAATGTCCCCATTAGAATGGGAATCTGTCAGTTACGTTCAGCTCTTGTGGGGACATTCGGCTGGTCCCCACTAGGAAAACTGCTGCTTGGAAAAAAAAAATTGTCTAGAATGCTGACAGCTGCACTCTCATACTCTCACAGTGCATGTGTACACTGCATGTTAACATGTTCACAATACTTGATGACAATAAGCTTTGTGTGTGTGTGTGTGTACATAAGTCCGGCCTGCAGTCGTCATCATTTACTATTTTTTAAAATGCCTATCGATTTTCTGATCAATTACTCTAAAATAAACAATAAAGTGAAGCATGCAACGAAAAATATCATAGCAAATGTAAGCATAAATATATATTACGCTGTGTCGATCCTACAACATCATTATGTCATGCATAGGAAGCCATTTGGTTATCGGCCCAGTGATGTGTTGCATTTCTTTTGTAAATTAAAAGCCAAGGAAAATATTAGTGCCAAGAAAACTTCAGCATATCCTGCTATGGATGAAAAAATAAAAAAGTATTTGAAAAATGCAATATTTAGATAAACTTATAGTACTGCCACCTTGCTATTGTCTTTTCTTAAGATAAAGATAAATTTTCATATAAAGTCATAAGCCATATTAGGAATGTTCATGGGTACCTGACTACCCAGGTAAATGTCTGAGGAGCCATTATTTGAACACTGAAAACAGTGTTTGCTTATTTGTTATACATAATGCCCACAATTGCATCAATTCAGCGTTTGCTTTCCTATTCAGTCTGAAAATCATTGTCTAAGTCCATAGCAGGGGTCAGAACAGAGGTCAGTAGGACAACGTCACAGAAGGGTAACCCATGATCAGAAGTCAACGCACAAGCACGTGCCAACAACCAGGAAACATGAAAACAAGTTTCGGAACTACATGACTCCAAAACATATAATGAGACTTTGTAACGAAATGAAGAAACAGCTGGGTATAAATAGAATAATCAATCGAAAACGAGACACAGAACAGGTGAACACAATCAGGTAACACACCGATGACGGGACAGGGATGGAGATCAGATAAGAAACAGAAACGAAAGCAGAAGATGTGAACTGGACAAAAGTACAGGTAATTGTGTACGTGTGTGTGTGTGTGTGTGTCTCACCTTCAGTGTTAGCACGGAGAACAGTATCAGGGGAAGGTGTGGGCTGTGATTGCGAGCTGAAGGAGTCTAGACTGTCGAAGGAATCCTCTCGTCTATGCCTCGGAGGTGACAACGAATCAGAATGCTCCGACTCCCAGTTGTCCACGCAACCGCTGTCCCGTACACTGCGCTTAGGAGAGTCAGGTTCCTCATTCACACACTCCTGCACACACAAACATCAAATCACTTTATTATAAACACTGGAGTAAGCCAGACTAAATTGCTATATAACTGAGAGCAGGTTAGGTTAGGTAATGTGTTCCACAAGTTAATCATATGTGTGACGATTCATGCTAATCATGTTATCGATCAGGACTTTCTTTACCTTCCTCATCATGGACAAAAGACCTTCAAACTCTTTCAGGTCAAGCGTCGGACCACTATAATACGCACTACTGTTTACAGTTTTGCCCAGCCAGTAAATAGTGATCAGCACCTATAGTGACATAACACACGCAAAAAAACCCCACAGACACACACATATATATAATAAAAGTGAGTGAACAGCAAATGTACACTAAAAACACATCAATTACTACAGAACGAATGCATGCAACTATACTGTGCTTACATTCTTCAGCTTCCGACTGCAATCTGAACCCCTACAAGAGAGCAAGGCTCAGATTTAGCACAAGATACTCAGACCCTGTAAAATACCACACAAACTAGCACAAATGCAACTACAAAGACTGTTTAGTCTCATATCAACATTGTTGTAAGAAAAGCACTACAGCGCACTAAGGAGATAGCACATTTCACTATTATTATTTTTTCAGTACAAACAATGAAACCTTAATATTGAAAAGGAAAAATCCATCCATATCAGTATTTATAATCAATATTTGACATTCATTTCGGAAATTGAATTTCTAATTATCAGTACTATTAAAAATATTTGTACCATGCTAGATTGTATACTTTATTTTATCATTTATTGCTTGTTCATCCAAAAAAGTGCAGTTTTGGACTATAACTTTCCAAAATTTTGCGGTGATATTCCTGACAAATATACAGTAGCACTGATCTTAAACACATACTTAGCTAAGTCAGATACAGACTGATAGATTTTGCTTCTCGTTAACAAACATTCTCAGTGTACCTTTACAGAACGCAAGGGTTAGGGCATTTCTCAAGCATTTGAAATCAAAAGGAGGAGAGATTAATGGGAGATGTTGGGAAAAATCGGCAGGGCTTCCAGGGTGTCAGTTAATATTGAAGAGAATTGAAGAGAAAATTCAATGCAAAACACATAAAATCTGTAAGTCTGGTTGCGATCTGTGAATTTTATTCTTCTATTAAATGGCATTGTAACTGTAGCAATGTCTCTCTGCGATTTCAGAGCATCAGAAAGCCACCTAACGTCTGACAGGAATAATGAAAATGCAGCCGCAACCGTGACATTAGCACAAGAATAGGATCTGAAATTGCTCAACTCAACACTCAACTAAAACTCAAGCAGTTTCTCCTTATTTAGTACGAGGTATTTCCACCCTGCTGAATGGATAGCAGTTCACACATGTGCTTTACTAAAATAGCTAGATATTCACAGTTACTCACACACAAACGAAAAAATTAATGGCACTATTTCATCACCTTGGCAACAGCTTAAGCAACTGACTTCATTGTCATGATCGCCGTAAAAAATTACTCTTGAGTTATATAACTCAAGCTTATTGTTGAATAATCAATGTTAAATATTACAAATGTGCAATTGCAGTGAAATGAATAGATCACTGCGTATGCAAACTATTATAAAAAATGAATATTAAACTGATGACACACACACACACACACACACACACACACACACAGAGATGCATACGTTAGGTTGACACGTATAGACATGTCCTGCAGGTCTCCTGGGTCGAACAGTTGTGATCCCTTTAGTCCTAACTCCTCACATCCCCTCAGGAACATGGTGAGATTATCCTGAGAGAGCAAAATACAACATACACACACACACACACACACACACACACACTCTGCTTACACAAGGCCATCATACTGTGCATCACTGAAAGTTTATGTACAGTATGGGAAATTTGTGCCCTTGAGAAATTTAAGCCATTTTCATGATTGCCATTAAAATAAGACATTCAATAACGCTGTGAAAATATTTCAAATGTTTGTCATTATTCAGAGAAAATGGTTTACTTGCAATCTGAATGCTAATAATATTATTATTACTGTACAGCTTTTTTCATTGCGGCAGAATCCCTGAATAATTCTAATTCCAATCACTGGATAGTGGCCGATCATCAAGAACATCATCTAGGTAAGCACTGTTATTTTGTCACACACAGTGCTGTCTGTAGATAATCTTCTCACCAGTGATTGCTGCAGAGTTTGGTGACAGCTGCATGCTGCCAGCAATGAATTCCATTTAGCAAACAGCACGGCACTGTACGCTAGACTTGCTGCACTCAGAATAATGTGGCATTGGATGTAGGCATCACTGCATTTTTACTTTTAAATGGGTATTGACGCATCCCTAGTTTCTACTCACCAGTCCTGCAATTGGGGTTGGGAGTCTATTAATCTTCTTCACAAGTCCTGGTTTGATGGAACTCAACAACCTACAATTGAGAATTTGATCATTAAAAATCCAAAACAAACACTGATTAAAAATACTATATAAACACCTCAGTGTCACTGCTGGACTGAAAGTAGTCCACCAACCAAAAATGTCCAGTCACCAGCATCCTGTAGGCAGCATCCTGTAAGCACTGATGAAGGATTACTGAGCACTGTCTGGATAACTTCTTGTGCAAATGATTGCTGAGACGTTTCAACATCCACATAGTATCATATGTTCGGTAAGAATCGGTTGGACACGAGCAACAGAACTCAAACTATGACTAACCTAAAACTCGTTCAGGGATGACTGGAGCACTCACAGGACTGGGAATCCACCATCCACTGGGTCATTCTCTGCATAAGCCTGGTGCACACTTGAGGATGTTCAAATCGTTACTGTAAATCGTAACAATTTTAGCCATCAGCATGGCTTATACATTTTGCGGCACAATCCGAAGATGAGCTTGTTAGTCTCAAAAGGGACTAGTGCAAGCTACTTCTACAAGCTAACATTATTTTTATTTGTACACAGGTATTATTTGTAACATTATTGTTATTCATACACACCGTTCTACATAAGAATGCATCATCTGGTTGGCCGTGCTACTTTCTTTCTTTATACTTTATTTATCCATTTTTTAATGTCATTTCAGCATCTATGGCTATTCATGACAGGATCAAGGTTACACTGATACACATTTCATCAGTACAAGTTCAATGTCAAACATAGTCATGGGCAAGTTTGTATTTCCAATTCACATAACTTGCATGTCTTTGGACTGTGGAAGGAAACCAGGGTACCCAAGGTTAAGCCCACACAGACAGAGGGAGGACATGCAGACTCCACAAATAAAGGACCCAGAACGCGCCACCTGGGGTCAATCCCAGGACCTTGTCCCTGTGAGGTGGCAGTGCTACCCACTGAGCCACTGAGCCTGTCAGGAGGGATGAATTAGACTGAAAATCAACCCGATTATCCTCAAGTGAGGGGCCAGCTTTAGACAACCCCTTTGTTTTCTCTGTGACAGCTGAACGGTTGGTCTGAATATGAGTCTACATAGTAACGTAGTATTAACATGCACACCAGGCATGACACAGTCTTAAGAAACAGTTGCAAATAGAGGTGTCACACCACTTTCATTGGGGTTGCTGTGGTGCACTGCATGGGTACCAAATGCACCTTTGGCATAAAGGGGACTTGCTACTGTTTAGCAGTCCATTTTTGGGACTAGTGCAATTCAAGGATGCAGCAGGTAGGGTATACACCATTCACAGGACACAGGCATTCAAGACCCTTGTACTATGGGCTCTTGCATTCAGCACTGTTGCCTGCATTCAGGAGTGTTACCTCAGAGTGTTAACTCAGTCTGAGGCACCAAACCCACAAGTGAACATGGTTAGATGTACCAGATCTCTTCAGTCATTTGGGACAAACGATCTGCATGGTAAGGACCAGCAAACACAGGGCCACATAAAGAACTCTGTGTCATAGTTTCTAAATTCTGTGCAATACAGGTATAATGAATAGGAATGGTGGAAAAGTATATAGTAGACTGTGGAGCTTTTGTTTACAAGGGAGAGAGAGAGAACTGGATTTGTGTTGGATGGATGGTTAGTGTAGCTGGCCACCACTGTACTGTCTAAGCAAACTACCGCAAGGCAAAACTGGTAAATAGACCTCAAAAGCTCAATGCACCAACCTTAATTCCAGCTGGTCGATGTGTTCTGGACTTATACCAGTGGGTCGTACTCGCCCCGTGCCCCTTGTGGCACAATATAGATGTCCAGCTTGTAAGGAAATTATCTAGAGCAACCCCAGCACACATGGTAGATTTCACAGGACTGATTTTCTCATGCCTGGCTATTTATTAACCACATCTGACTTTATGCTATTATAGTATGATGTAGCATCACCCCATATTCTGGAAAGTATCCTTTTCATATATTGCTGTGGTCAAAATTAAACATGGAAGTTCAGCTACCAGGCCATTATCAGTTTGGAAATCCCTTCCAAATACAGCTGTAGGCAAAGCATCCTTGTCATCGTACTATAAGGAGCTGTCTGTTTAAGGTTCAGCTCCTGAACCAACAAGTTCAGCCAAGTGGCATCTGTCCTAGAGTCATTAATTTGCCTGAAAGCTCATCTTGTCTACCAGGCTTTCTATTATGGTTAGTGTAACTGTGTTACTGTCACAGTAACCATGTGCTGTTTGGGGTAATGGGTTTGAATCAGATTCAACTTCAAAATCAGGATA
>JAOVVH010000040.1:8995521-9009887 GCA_028566435.1 Scorpiodoras heckelii
ACACCCACAAACACACTTCCTTATCATATGCATTTACATAAGTGTTATAAAGACAACTCATCTTTGTGTGTGAGAACGGGAACTGTTCCAGTCCCTCTTCACACACACACACACACACACACACACACACACACACACACTCAGGCAGCCTTGGAATACTATCCATGCTGGTTATTTCCATTGAATTGTGTATTAAAGTGCTGATAGAAGGCTTCACCTCACCCTTAGAAAATCACTGTCCCTAATGGAGACCAGCCGCACAGTCAAACTGTCCACTATTCCCATATTTAGTCGGTCCCCAAATAGCTAAAATGTCCACCTACAGACACACACAAACACACACACACACACATACACAAACAGGGTTGCCAGGAAACACGTCTGGAACAGTGTACTTTGAAAGTATGTGGAACCCCCAACCACCACCCCCCACAACAAATTACCCAACACCGCTCCTCATTCTTTCTGTCTTTCGCCACATTCTCACCCTCCACCCCCCGCCTCCCTCTGCAGGACCTCTGTTCTCTCACTCCGTCGTTTTCTCTCTCACTGGATCACTATCTATACTGTGCTAGGAAACAAAAATGACTAAGAGTTACACATTCAGCACCAAACCAGTGTCTTCTTGGACATTTATTTCATGAATGCCTGGACGTGACCATCATGAGGCCCACCCCGTACCGTTCTCTCACTTTCTTTCTCATCTATAAAACCTAACGGCATGCTAATGGACTTTCCAGATCATAACATACTTGTGCAAGTGTAAAATCAGGATTATGTAACAGTGAATGCTGAATGTGCAGCTTTTAAAATAAGCATGTGTGTATCTGTGTGTGAGAGTGTGGCCTGTGTGTCGTGGTCCAGTAGGAGACCAGATCATTTAAGGTCCAGACTTCTTGAGGCCATTTCCTGTGCACTACATAACAGAGACACTAAACTAAAATCAGTGCTTTGTCCAGGTCGGTAACGGAGATGTCTAACAGTGCAAGGCAACAAAATCTCAGAGTACGCATGCAAATAAAGTCTCATAAATTCATAAAGCTATATAATGATTAATATACCATGTTCACGATGTTCTTGAGCTCTCAAATCTGACTGTTCAGAAGGTTTTGATTCATTTTCTTTAACATCAGCAGTACTGTATAGTCAAAACACATTTCCTTACATTTATTTGATGTCATTCATGGCATAATTTACTCTATACTAGCAGGTCTTCAGCACCGGACTCCATTTCCCAGAATCCTTCACAGCGTACAAACATGGCAGCTGAGAACTCTGAGAACTCCCATCTTCCTCGCTCAGGTTCATCCAGCTTCTGATCACACCCCAGGGACTCATGACTCAGTGATTACACACACACACATACTATTTAAACACTCTTGTTCAGATCATTATCGATCTCGGCTCATGTTTTGACTTAGCCTTCTGAGCTGCTGCAAATTGCCTGATTTACTACCTCGAATTTTTTTTGTATCGGAGCCTCAAAATGATATCCAAAATTATATTTTAATGCATTATCCACTGCTTGCCACTGTTATTAATAAACAAGCTTGGTCATTTAGTGTACCGTGGCATAATCCATTTTAAAGATATTACCACAGATACCACGGCACTGTCGAATTCTTTAATCTGATTGGTCAGAAAGTGTTGATTACTTTTCTATAACTGCAGCTCTGACAGTAGTTCTGTGTGTAATTCAGATGACAGGTTTAATGTAATTAATGCACTCATTCTAATACTTTATTGTTTCTATAGTAACTTATAGTAACATAGAAACGTGCATGGCAGACGTTCGACATAATTCTAATAAGGGTGATATGTTTTGCATAAATGCATGTTATTTGACAAAGAAAAACAACTGCAAGGATGTTTATTTAACATTCACAGAAGGAGTCTCTATGTAACATTTATGGAAGGAGTGTCAGTACTCTGTAAACTTCAAGACAGCAGACTATGTGGTTTCTGGTTGCAGGAGCTAACTTGTGCTGTGCAGCTTTGGTCTTAAGGTTTATCAAAAGCCAGGTCAAATGCAGGGGCATGTACTAAACTTGATTTGCATGATATTTACATTTATTCATGGGGCAGGTGCTTTTACCCAAACTGCCCTACAGTCACAGACTGGTGTAAATGTGCAATCAGGGCTAAAGACACTTTCCTGCAAAAAAGCAAAGGACTTTCATATAAGGTTTAACTTTTGGCAGATCATTAAAGTGCTTAAAATGGTTTATTACACCGGATGGTATATAGAAGGGAATCTAGGGCTGATTACTTTCTACATCCCAAAAACATACAATTTTTATGAGCCAGATTTTACTTTATTTGCTAGTCCAGCTCATCTTCTCTCAGACAGAAATATAAACAAACCAATAATAGTTTGCAAGGCTTAGAACTCAGATCCCGACAGATGCATTTCACTTGGTTGAACTGCACAAGTTATTTATCATAAGTGACATGCATATTAAATGAAATGGCATGATTTGATTTGATTTGTATGTTGACTGTAAAGCGTCCTTATGTTTGTGAAAGGCGCTATATAAATGTAACCTCATTCATTCATTCGATTGATGCTAGCTCTATGCGATGAAGCACTGTCGAGAAAAATGATCTTGAATTCGCATTCGATTTAAAAGTAATAGAACCCTACTGAAATGTCGTGCAACAGAATTCACACTCCTGAGTCTCTATCGCTTAAGTCGATGACGTACCACATACCAAAACAACCGGCAGAACTTACCCTTTCCGATGATGTTTGTTGTTTCTTTGTACAACAAAGGGTTGTTGAGTAATGACAGAGAGAACAGCTTAAAAGTAAAGGTAATAAAATAGTTTAGCGTTCATGTTTCTCTATTCTGCCTTCAGTGCTGCGACTGGCTACCAACTCTACTCACAGCCAATCCTAGAACCCAGAACAGTCCGGATACCTCTAACCAATCAACAAATCAGCAAAAAGCAAAACTATGGGAAAAATAATAAAGCTGCCATCCGCTGCTACAAATCATCTGACATTATGCTCTAATCTGATCGATGACGGTTTCTCAGGTAATACTGCCTGAGGGCCCGTTGGGCATGCACCGAGATTTCCCCTGACTCCCTGAATCTTTTCATGATATTATGAACTGTAGATGGTGGTGAACCTCGTCCAGTCTTTGGTGGAGGCTCCTTTCATACTCCATCGTGATGAGCTCACCTCTCACCAGTTAAACTGCTAATTGTGGAACCTTCCAGTGTGACTTGTATAACTTTTATCAGTCTTATTTTTTTTGTATTGCGTTTTTATGAAGCGTCCCAAATTTCCTGGAAATGGGGTTTATAGATTAGACTGAGAAATGAAAGTATTCCTGTACCAGAATTCAGCTCCTGAGATTAGACTAGTCCTCTTGCCTTAGACAGATTCATTGTTATTTTTATTTTAGCTGCTTGTGAACCGACCGATCTTTTCGTATAGTAACTGACTGACCCTTAGTGTTATTAAAGAATGTTTTCCTGCTGTTGACTGAAAGACTAGAACATATGGATGTGCTACGTCGTGTCAGCACTGTGCTGCCTCTTTCTAGCATTTCCCATTGCAACAGCTGTGACCTTTAATCCGTGTGTGTGTGTGTGTGTGTGTGTGTGTGTGTGTCAGGGGGGTGGACACAGTCAGAAGTTATATGTCATATCATAGCAAAATTACGGCATCTGCACTGATCTATACGGTATCAGCTCTTCTCTTCTCTTTCTCCATCTCCCTCTCTCTCTCTCTACACCTTCACACACACACACACACACACACACACACACACACACACACACACACACACACACATCATGCATTTACAACCCTACAGAGCAGACGCAAATGCATGAACTCACCGCATCCCATTCTTCATCTCTAACCCGAATTGTTTGGGTATCAAACACTATGAATTATATAAAGAACAAGTCAGAGACACTCTGAAACCTGATAGGCTGAAGGAGAAGAAGCTTAGGACTCCCGTAACGTGATAAGCCAACGCAGAGGAGCTGAAACATGATAGCTTGTGACTGTTCGTTTCAGACAAGGGGCAGCTGCTCTGAGCATTTTCATGTCAAAATATCTGCACGGTGTCGCACCCAAGCCATTTCTCATACACCTGTGAGGATCGAATGAGGTCGACCATATATAGTTACCCACAATTCCACTTCCTGAATTGGATAAGACACACGTGATTCCTGCAGAGACACAAGCACGTGAAAGAAAGATTTCAACTCTATCCAAAAGCCACATTCTGTCCGGTGTGAGGAAATCACCCCCAACGTGTGTGTGTGTATATGTGTGTGCGTGTGTATGTGTGTTTTCAGTCTGACAATGTTAAAGCTCTTTGGAAGCAGCAGGGTGCTGGTCTATTTCAGCCTGGCTATTTATGAAGCTCTCTCCATCACAGCTGCTTCTGCATTTACCGCTGACATACCTCCACAGAGGCAGTCTCACACACACACATACACGCACACACACACACACACACACACACACACACACACACCTTATTATACTTATGAGGACCTTCAATTGACATAATTATTAGTAGAGCTTAAACTAACCCTAACCAATAGGCAATAGTTTTAGCATGACAGACTACCATTATTTGTTCAACACATTAAAGAACTAAAAACTAAAGAAGCACCAGATTTCTTTTCACTGATTGACTCCATTCTTCTTTTTTTTCTGTTGGGCTAAAATCTTTTATCCTTTATCCATTTAGATGTAAAATGAACATTTCTAGAAAAAATTAATGTGTGTAAACTTAGGGGATCAGTAAAAATACCTTACATGGACATGCACGGATAGCGTGAACACACGGAACGAGAGAGTGAGAGAGAGAAGAAAGAAGTGATAGAAGCATACTGTCAAACGAAAGAATTAGGGTCAGGGTTTCAGGGAGAGAGATGCAAAGCACTAGAATAGAAATTGATTTGCTCTACTTTCCGCACGGTAGCCTGACATACACATAGCTCAGAGTGAGAGAGAGACACAGAGAGAGAGAGAGAGAGAGAGAGAGAGAGAGAGACCTCTTCATGACACATTTTAACCATAAAAAAGAATCAACATTCAAGAATGCATGCTACCATGCTAAGCTGAATGTTAGTAGTAAAATATGTGCCATTATATATAGTGTATTACTTAGTATGGTAGCATGTAGTAGCCGATCTACAACTTCAGTGAAAAATCAGGTCAGAGCATTAATATCGAGGCCTACATCCTGAACATCTCCTACCCTGGAGATACGAAAAGGAGAAACTTTCAATCAGAAACTATAAATGTAGCACAGTGACACATCGGAGTGAACAGGTTGAAAATGGTTCATCATAAACACTGTTAGAAGACTAGTTAACTTGTTAATGATAGTGGTGAACAGAATGCTTTTAAACGTAATAAAATACTTTAACATTTAGCAGGCACTCTTCTGCAGAGGGTTATTGAGGTTTAAGGGCCTTACTCAGGGGACCCAATAGTGGCAGCTTGGTGGTGTTGAGACTTGAACACATGACCTTTTGGTCAGTAGTCCAACGTCTTAACCACTGAGGTACCACTGCCCATGGCTATTGCTGAATAAATCAATTTGTGAAAAAGAATTCAAGGTAGTTTAGTCGAAGTTTGCTATTTATTACAACTTATACAGGCTACTTACAACATTGATGGTTTCTCAGGCAATACCGCTTGAGGGCTTGTTGGTCATGCACCGACATTTCCCCTGACTCCCTGAATCTTTTCATGATATTATGAACTGTAGATGGTGAAAGACCTAAATTCTTTGCAGACTTGCACTGAAGTGGTGAACCATGACAAGTCTAATTGTGGAACCTTCCAGTGTGACTTGTATAACTTTCATCAGTCTTATTTTTTGTATTGTGTTTTTATGAAGCATCCCTGGAAATGGGGTTTATAGATTAGACTGCAAAATGAAAGTATTCCTGTACCAGAATTCAGCTCCTGAGATTAGACTAGACTAATAAAGCTGCCATCAATTGCTACAAATCATCTGACATTATACTCTAACCTGATCAATGACAGTTTATCAGGCAATACCGCCTGAGGGCTCGTTGGTCATGCACCGACATTTCCCCTGACTCCCTGAAACTTTTCATGATATTATAAACTGTAGATGGTGAAAGCCCTCAATTCTTTGCAATCTTGAACTGAAGCGGTGAACCGCGACAAGTCTTTGGTGGAGGCTCCTTTCATACTCAATCGTGACGAGCTCACCTGTTACCAGTTCAACCGCTAATATAACTTTTATCAGTCTTATTTTTTAGTATTGCATTTTTACGCGGTTTATAGACAAGACTGAGAGATGAAAGTATTCCTGTACCAGAATTCAGCTCCTGAGATTAGACTAGTCCTCTTGTCTTGGGCAGATTCATTGTTACTTTCATTTCAGCTGCTTGTGAACCGACCGATCTTTTCATAAAATGCTTCCAACATGTAGCAGACACTCTTCAGGAGAGGGTTATTGAGGTTTAAGGGCCTTGCTCAGGGGACCCAATGGTAGCAGCTTGTGAAAAAGAATTCAAGGTAGTTTACTCGAAGTTGGTTACTTAGAACAACTTATACAGGCTACTTAAGCTGCGTATAGCCACTCTGTACAGCCGTGGTGAGCAGAAAAGTGCCTATTAAGCAATTTATTGTCGGAAATATTTCCGTTTTTAGTAGCGAATTATTATTATTATTATTATTATTATTATTATTATTATTATTATTATTATTATTAAACACATCACGAGCGTGAAATTCCAGGAGGAGTTTCGCGCTCACTGCCTCTGGAAGGCCATCTACCACACACACACACACACACACACACACAACAGGTGACGGTACAATATTTATAGCCCGTACGCATTCATTCCACTGTAACATTGACGCAGCGTCACGCTTATGGCAAAAAAACCCCAAAAAAACACAACCCCAAAACAAACAAATCCACAAGAGAAATAAACACGACGTGCACCGAAGGAAGCGCGCGACCAACACGATGCCCGTCTAACCTCTATCCATTTCTGCGCCTCCTGAAACGCTGGTCCCGAGCTGCTCTCGGTGGCTTCGTGGTGATCCGTCCGGGACGTGGAGCCCTGGTCAGCAGCACTGGCCATTTCCAGACAAAGTCCCGCGCAATAACCTCGGCGCTGTCCCGATTCCTGACCGCACTGCGTGCACTGCGTCCGGGTCCTAACGGGACTAACGACGCGCTGTAATTTCCACGCAGGGGCACCGGCGCACTGCTCCGCGCAGTCCGGAGCTAAAAATACGAGGCAGAGACAGAGACAGAGACAGAGGCAGAGGCAGAGGCAGAGGCAGGCGCTCGGAGTTCAGCTCTGCGCTCAGCCAATGCGAGAGGCGGACGGAGCGCCCCGCTGTGAGGACAGGAACGGCCACGGAAACAATGGACGAGCTCCGTTATCGCTCCGAGTCTCTTGGCTCCTGCTACCAAATGCGTCTCCATTGGACATGGCGCGCACTACGTAGGGTGCACAGGCCACCTTATTTATTTTTTCCATCACACCCTACGCAGTGCACTGATGTCGGGGCTGGGAGTGGATCTGAGATCCCTTGGTTTCGAAACAGCTGCATTGTTTTATCTATGATTGATGACATTGATATGAACAGGATATCAGTTGTATCAGTTATGTCTTGCATTATTGCAATTACGTAGTATGGCATTGAACAATATATATTTTTAAAAAAACCCAAAAAACACATTTACAAAAAACAGCATTCACATTTAAGACATTTAAATGACTAATCCGTTTTAATGTCCAGCTATTTTGGCGTTTAGTTTGATACTGCATCTGAAGGATTAATGTATCTAACTCGTGGAAGATTCTGCTCACCAGAAACACTTCACACTTTCCTCAAGCTGCTCAGTGCAGTTTGTAAATGTTTTAAAGCCTTCCTGGACTCATACTCAGGATACAAGATGGTTTACAAATTTGGCCTGTAGTATTGCACATAATCAATCAGGATTGTCCCCCCACCCCACTCCACCCCTCATGTGTTGTAATGTTTTCCCTAATAAAAGCAGCTCACAGGTATTCCTAGTTTCTAGCAGGACGAAGGCTTGTTAGCGTTTTCAGAGCAATTGCAATTCGTATCAGGGGCAGCAAAAAGCTCTGAAGATAACCTCCTTTAAATAAAGCAAAGAACTCAACAGGACTGTGGTATAATTTAAAACAGGCCATAGCCAAACTCGTCAAACATTTCATTTCAGAGCACCGACTTCTACTCAACATAAACCTGCATTTGTGCAATTTTATGGGAATGTTTTTTTTTTTTTTTTACAGGATTTTCCTGTTAGTCACTTCTATCTAGTTTTGCAGGGCATCATCAGTCTTCAGCGATCGTCATGGTGCATCCAGAGGATATCCTGGGCAAGGCAGGAATAAATCCAGGATGGGACACTGGTCAAACCCAGGACACCATGCACACACACACACAAGGCCTGTCCACACAACAATGGTGAAAAAGGCATTTTCGTGAAAGGGGTTTTTTTTGTTTGTCCTTTCGTCCACATGGCAATGGTGTTTTTTGGTGCATGAAACCTGCCAACTTTCGAAACCAGGTTCCAGCGTGGAAAAATTTGAAACTGCAACCATTACGTCGCCATGTGGACAGGCAAAAACGGAAACTTCTGAAAGCACGGCTAGTTACGTATTTGTACACGTCACACTGGGGAAGGAAGCCTTTGTAAGCAGTAGTGATGAACGAATGGAGCCATGAGCTTACTAGAAAACATCCACGGTTTGGATGAATTGAGTCAAAAAATATTTTTTTTAAACAACCAGCAACAAGCGCATCCAGTGAGCTTGCTTTCAGATCAGCTGGTTGTGCGCTGTAGACTCCTCTGCCCCCCCAAAAAAGACAGTATAGACCTTCATTTGTAGACTACTTTTTTGTTAAAATGTAGAAGATGCTCAACGTGTGTGTGTTGGAGAGAGAGTGAGAGATCATATCTCTAATCTCTAGGGTTATTTGTTTTACTGTTATTTCACAATAATTCATCGGTTTATTTATAATCCACACACTGTCACTGCGGCTAAACAGCCCAAAAGTGAAACAGTGCAACTTGTTCACTTTGCTATAACCTTTTTGAAGTGTCTGTCCTTTTTGAAAAGTGCACTAAGAAAACTTTCTCTCTTACTTTATAACGTAGATGCCATCAGGATGCAGGCTCAAGTCAGTGCTTTGTGGTAGAGGTGGCTGATCAACATACAGGTGCATAGTGCACGTCTGTGGTGTTTGTATATTTTGAGTTACACCACCACCTACTGGTCGGGAATATCATACACTACAATGCTTGCACTCGTTTCTGAGGATCTCTGTGGAGAAATTCCACAACGTTGTCATGTGGATGCAAATCTTTGACACTGTAAGGGGGGTGGGGGGCAAACGCAAAATGTTGTCGTGTAGACGGGGCTCTCAGAGACACCAACTGTTGGCGCTGGAACCGTGTGGTGGCAACACTACCTGCTGCCCCACAATAATGCACCCAGTGAACAGTTTCTTTGCATTCATTTATTTTTTTTTATTTATTTAACTATATCAGCAGTAACCACAACAATAGAAGAGATTCCCACTACTAGCAACAATGGGAAATATTTGTGCTGAACAGCATCACTGAAACCCCCCCATGTCACCCATTCATCACTTACAGCTAGATTAGCATAGCATTGTACATCACACTACACGCAAGTAACTTGGTGAGGAGGAGTACATCCAAAATCAGGGTCTATCAGCATTAAGCTTGTGAACTCGTTTAGAACCGAACTGCTCACAAGAACCGGTGTCAATTAGGCAACTTGTGCAAACACTACAAAGAACTCACAAACAGAACAGAAGCCTGGCAGTTATGAAGAAAGGCAACTGGAGAACAGAATGAAGCAGGCAGTTTGTGTACACTGTGCAGGAAGCCTGTGCTCTGGCCTGTAAGGGAAGTTTTTGGTCAATCGGTCGTAGGGTTCGACTCATCTTCAGGCCTTACAGAGCGCCACAGCGGAGAATCGCACCTCCCCTTTCTCTCGCTCTATAAAGCCATGACACACTTTTGCTGCATCCTACAAGGAGGAGAAACATTCCACTGTTCAGATGCTATTACCTTCATTCAATCACAGAATTAGGAGTTCAGTTCAGTAGAAGATGCAATACCATGACAAAGCTCTCTGGAGTTGTTGCACCATGATTCACGGGCCCCTTTAGTCTGCCATCTGCAAAACACACACATTTTAACAGAATACACTTTGGTGTCATTTAGAATTAAGTCTACGTCCAAGCCAAAATGTTTTAGTTATAAAATACATCACGTTTGCCATGTTTATGCCTGCTGTCCATACTACGCTGGAGTTTTCGACCCCCTTTCGACCCACCGCCAGCCCCGTTTTAGATTTTAAAATTTCAGGGATGTGTTGTAGTGTGGACGGGCTGAAACGGGGCTCGTGTAACCAATGACGCAGATGCCCATGTTCGCATCCCGATTGCTTCCCGTTAGTAAAAATATTCCTTCCCTGATTCGTCATGCTCTTATCACATGACCCTTTACCATAAGAAAACACAGACAGCATCAGCGTCATCTACCAGTCATGAATGCATCATGGATAAATTACAAGCATTGCTGCCTTCGTCATCTTTAAAGCAGAAGTTATAATACTATAACTGCCTACACGCGCAGGAGGCAAGCTATTATTCAAGCGATACATGTCAATTCCTGTGTCCAGCGACTTCCTCTTTACACCATGGTGTGCATACCTGGTGTATGTGAATGGTCATGTGATATGCACTTTCAGGCAGGTTAATACGGACGAGGATAATTTCTGATACAGAGACAGAGACAACACGCTCGTCTGGACAGAGATCGTTTTTTTTTTTTTTTTTTTTTTTTTTTTTTTTTTAAATTAAGCTTTAAGATGAAAACATTAGTATGGACAACCTGAGATCAGGATACGCTATGAAAAGTCAGTCATTGTGCCCATTGTACTTACCCATGTAGTGCTAAACATTTTGGCCAAATTATCTGTTGCTCAATGCATGAAAATGGCTTCCAAAAACATGCATGCCCTTCATACAATGCTTTATCTTCACATTAACAACATTTATTTTGAACAGTAATACAAACGAAGCGTATGGTCTATAGTCAATATCACAGTTAAGCACTCAGTAAATCTCCAACAGCCCCATTACTGGAATCTTTAATCCCCTCTTATCTTTTAATAAAAAAATTAATATTGCCTCATACAATTCTTTGCTTTATGAACAACTATTAACATTTTACGATTAATCAGAAATAAGAGACATAATATAGAACTACTATATGCACACAAATGCATGTTTCTTTTTTTAAGTAAAAGTCCTAATTTAGAAAGACTAAAATGTTCCTTATTCTTTAGATGTCATTGAGCGGGCAGAAAGACGTCCCTCAATTAACACAAATAAAGTTTGATGCCCGATAATTGACTCATTATTAAAGAAACGAGTGTGAAATACAAGTCCCAACCTGCACTTTACTTAGGACACGTTTCTTCTCTTTCTTGATTGAGAACTGATTGTTAGTGGAACGCAAGTCGTAGAAGATTATTTTTAAACAGTGTTGTGCATGCTACATTTCAGTGGTTGAACATAGTCCTGTTTGTTGCACAGTACAACGCAAGTCACAACCTACCAAGTTCATGAACCTGGTCATTTACGCTGACAAAGGTGATGAAGTGGAAGTTCACTTTGTCGGCCTCTGGCTGTTTCCAAAGGGAAAAAAATAAATAAAAATCAGTCTTACAGTTAAGCGGAAATATTATCTTTGTGTGTGTGTGTGAGAGCATGTTTCTTACACGACACTGTCCCTCGGAGGCAACTTCATCGTGAGCTGTCTGGATCGCCTGCAGAACAGAACAGATTGTTATTTAAAGTCTCAAACAAACAAAGGACAATCTTTTAACCTAAAATGAGTTACAGACTTTGCCTGCTACATTCCATCACAATACAGTAAATATGCGCTGTAACAGAAACAAGTCAACAACAAAAGACTAATTAATTAAAAGTAGAGCTGCATATTAAGCTTTTGGGGAAAAAAAAAAAAAAAATCCAGACTGCATACGAAATAGTGCACGCACACGTGTGTGCGCGTGTGTGTGAGAGAGAGACAGAGCGCGTGACAGCGAGATTTGAGCCCCACCTACTGTTGGATCCACACACTGCAGAGGGCCAACAGGGTGGGAAGACTTTCTAATCCAATATGAACACAAAGCCTCCTAGAGTCAAGTCTTCCTTTTCACTTATACTGCAGAAGTACCTGATTTTGCTCCAGCTTTTTGGCTCGTTCATCAGGGGACAGTCCAGCTGTTTCGTCCAGAAATGTCTTCAAGGAAGAATCACCTTCTGGGAAACAACACACACAAACTGCACCATCACCATCATGAAGTTGCAGAATGACACGACAGCCGTATTATAAACAGCACCACGGTGCCTGAATGCACCATTCTAGTCAAAGAAACGATCACTCCATGTGAATAGGGTTTACGCTCCAGGACGTCCCAGATCAGGCTCGGGCTCGGCCTCGGAGAACAGACAGCCGGGATAGATTCTGTCCCGAGTACGACAGGTTTTAGTGCATCAAGAATTGTACTTTTGTATGTCGAGCGGAGATTACTGACCAAAACTGAGCTTATCCTGATTGTTGGCCACGGCGTGCAGCAAGCCGACGGTCCCGCAGGAGTTCACCACCGTCTGAGTCAGGAAGTAGACGTCCTTGCACGGGTCAACCGACTGTGTGGAGCGAAACGCCTCGTGCTGAAAGGGAAGATTCATTCGGTGAATGTGTGTAGGACGTGACGTAGGCTTTAAATCTGAAGCCATCAGAACGGACGGTCCTGGTACAATCCCAACATCACTACCACACTCATTGTTCAGACATATTGCATATATACACATATGTATATGTGTATGTATATATGTATATATGCGCATATGTATGTGTGTGTGTGTGTGAGTGTTCACCTGTTGTGTTAAGGGGAAGAGCAGCAGCAGGGCGCAGCAGGGCGTGGGCACACCAGCTACGGCGTCGTCCTCCAGACCCAAGACATCCACAAAGCGCCAGTCCGGCTTCACCCCCAGCTTACTCAGGACCTACACACACCACGGACGGTCTAACTAATATACAATATACTGACACCACCACCACCACCACCACCACCACCAAATCAACACTGTCATCGCTGCATCACTGACATCACCAGGCCACAATTGCACGCATCAGGCCATGATGTAACGTCAATTAGAGACCCTCACCTTCAATACAGCGCTAATATATTATATTACACAGGAAGTTTACTTCAAAACGAATAAAACCTTAAAACCCGGGGGTGTAAACGAGCCCAGCACAGACCAGCCTTGCAGTTTCACTGCTTTTGTAACAGGGCAGGTGGCTACAGCCGAGCCTACGCCCCATTCACTGAGGAGTTCCCGAGTAAAATGAAGACACGCTGCCGCCGTGATTCAGCAGACTTAACCTACCTTATTCAGCATCTGCAAGAAGAAACAAACAAACAAACAAACAAACACCACCACCAAGTCAGGATTAAAATAATAATATTAATAATAATAATAATAATACTAACAACATTAATACCCACAGACCTCTGGGTTTATTTCCATCGGTTTCCACTCCATGGTTGCGGCTGACTGTTTTCTTTCCTCTCCTTTCTCAGTGAATTTACACACTAACGGTTCGAGCCCCACGGGTCAGGCTTTTTTATACTATAAAGCGCGCACGCGGATGATATGGGACCGGTCACGTCCCATTGTTCCTCCAGACCGAGGGGTGTGTGTTTCCAAACACGCTTTTTTAACCCGGGTTTTGACGTCTCTCAAGCCCTTAACCCGAGATACAACACGATATCGGTTGCACTTTACTGTTATATAATTTCAATTGGTAAAAATTAGACAACAAGAGAAATAAAGACAGGAATAAGGACCCCTGTCGGAGTGAGAATGGAACATTCCGCAATCAGACTTGTCGTAGAAACTACCAGAAACCTCAAGAAGCGACTGAATCAGTTCACACACCTGATCGGATCCATTGCTTGTCATTTGAATCGCATTAAAATGACTCTCGAAGTGATGATGTGTTTGTGAGTTTAACTATTTGGACAAAAAAAGTTGGTTTAAGGCTTAAAACTGTGTGCTTTTTTTATACAAATGTGCTTTCTACGCATTATTATTATTATTATTATTATTATTATTATTATTATTATTATTATTATTATTATTATTATTATCATTATTGATGCTTTTGTGAATCGATTCTCATGATTCGGTACAAAAGCTGGAATTTGATTCACCGAGACATGGACGATATTATTTAAAAATATTA
>JAOVVH010000040.1:9066590-9080205 GCA_028566435.1 Scorpiodoras heckelii
AATGTCCAGTCACCAGCATCCTGTAGGCAGCATCCTGTGAGCACTGATGAAGGATTAGAGGATGACTAACACAAACATAAGGTTATGCCTGATCGGTGTACATAAGTTGAAAAATGAAGTGCCAAGATACTAGAAAACTGGATGTAGGAAATGTAGGAAAAAGACAAATGACAAAGAAGGAGAAAGGATTTTTTAGACAGTTTCTGACCATGGAAAAGGGGATTGCAAACCTAAAGTAATGCATTAATAAGCAGTGTTTCATGTTTGCAATCAAAAAGGTGTTTTTATCTGAAAGACATTACATACTCCAGTGTGTTGGTCTGTTTGGTAAGAGCTGAAGGTTTCACGCACTTTGTCACAAGACTTTGCAACTACAATTTCAAATGTGAATAGCTGTGACTTACTCATCAAATACATCCTCTGTGTCCATTCTGCGGTAGAATTTGGAAAGCTTGACAGACATGATGATACTGGGGATAAGGAACAAACAGCAGCCACCCAGACCAAACCAGAATGTGTTCTGGAATGCACACATACACAAACACACACATTTTCTACTATACTATATATAGTATATACTATACTATACACATTAAACATTGCACACATTCAGTTTCAATACAACATCTGATGAAATTTGATGTGCGTCTAAAAAGCATGTGGTGGTGATGCAGATCTTGCTGTCATGCCAAAAATAATATGAACGCATTAAAGTGAGAGAACAATAAAATGAGTAAATAAATATACCCAATTTCAAAATTGTTCCTTAAGTAGTTCCTGGGATATTGAAATGTGTCACTAGCAGTACAGCGCCCCCTTTGGATGAAATTGTGCAAAATTTGGTGTGCGTCTAAAGAATGTGGTAATGATACAGGGTGTGAAATTGTTCATTGAGTTTGATCCTTTACATCAAAAGATATTGACTGGTAAGTGCTAGACTTTTGTTTTGAACATTGTTTACTAGGTGGTGCTATGCAAAAGTGAATGATCACTAGCTAGGGTAATGCGCCTCCTAGAGTCTAACTTGCCATAAAAAGTAATTAATAATTTTTAGTGAAACAGGTTTTAGAGCTATTGTCCAAAAAGTGCTTTGAGCACTAGCATGAAGGGGAATGCACACCTAGGGACACACACTTTATATTCCATTTGAGATGTGTGTGGATACAACCACACTATGTTTTATGTGGATTGGTGAAGTCTAAGTATATGATATTGTCTACCAAATATTGGTGAGAAAAATGGAAGAAGAAGAAGAAACTTTGACAATGCTAGCCAGCTAGCTGTGGCTACCATAATAATATAGTAAAAAAAAAGAGATTTCCTACATACCTAGCAGAGCATTCCTTTTTTATTTGCTTCCTTGCCTAGTACCAATAGCTAAGTCATCTATTCATTACCATGACCTCATGTATATAGGCTTTAAAAGGACCCTGTTATGTCACAACCAACCTCTTGTCATTCTTGTCAACCTGAGTTCGTCATAGATCCACAGTCAAATAAGCAACCTTCTGTTCTACGCCCTTTCATTCCAGACTGCCAGGGCTGTTTCCTTCAGAACTACTGGAGGCCATGAATCAAAATTATAAAGAGGCTTTGTAAAAAGTCTGGCAAAGCTGGAGTCCGAAAAGGTGTCAAAAAGGTGTTCCGCAAGGCTCCATCTTGGGGCCTATTCTTTTTTCAATTTCCATTGATGATATTGTTTCTTCTGTAATGTGCATCTGCATGCTGATCATACAATCTTGTACTGTTCTACAAATACTGTTCATTACTCAATTCAATTCAAATCAATTTTATTTCTAAAGTGCTTTTAACAATGGGCACTGTCCCAAAGCAGCTTTACAAAGACAAAAATGCAGACATATCATATTAACTTATATAAATTTTATCCCTAATAAAATTATCCCTAACTAAATTCATATTTACCAGAGCCAAAAATATTGATCATGATAATCTCATTATTTCTGCTAATAGTTGTATAAACATTGAAAGAGTCACAGAGTATAAGTATCTTGGAATTTGGATTGATGAGAAGATAACTTTTTAATATCATAGGACTAAACGTGTGAGTAATTTACAGAATAAATGGTTTCTTTTATAGGAATAAAATGTCTTTCTCTCTGCATTGTGTGAGGAAATGCTTATTAAGGCAACTTTTCTTTTCTGGTGACATTTTATACATGTATGCCTCTGCTGCGACTCACAGACCCTTGGACTCACTTTAAGATGTATTACTGCTGATAGTTATAAAACTCATCATTGTGATCTGTACTCTAAAGTTGGCTAGCCTTCTCTTTCTATACCATATCATAGACACTAGATCTCCTTATTATTCTTCTTTCTCTACTTCTTCTTCTTCTTCTTTTCTTCTTTTTCTTCTTATCTGTAAGGTCTGGATTGTTTTTTATTGTTTTTTACCTCTATACATTAACTTCTTGTTGTCTTGTTGTCTTTATTTTTATTTTTCAGGGTTTTTGTAGTATCCTGCATAGCTCCATTCACCTGAAACCCAGTTTTGCAGGAATAGTGCCATGTTTAGATATGTTTTGTTCACAAAGACTCACTGTCTGTTATGTGCCAGAGATCTGCCAGGTAGTATTGGCAGGTGGTGCAGTGCAGTTTGTACCAGGGTGACCTGCATCTTGCCTTTCACTGATCCAGTGATTTCTTGTGATTAACATAGTACCAGAGGTATTAATCTAAACCTTAGTTCTTCTGCATCTACCATCACAACATGTCCTGTATATATGTACTCATTTCTCTCATGTCACAGCTTTGGCGTTCTCCTCGGTGCATGTACGAGCTGTTTAGTGCTCCTTAACAAGTCGAAAAAGTATAGGATAGGGTATTTCACGTAGTGTACAGTTACTCTTTCCTTCAACCTCCCCCCTTCATACACACACATACTCTCTATAAACACCTCTCTTCCTTTTTGCAGCAGTCAGGGGCTTCGAGTGTGAACAGTAAGAATCTTGTTCTGCGGTGTGTGCTGGGTGTGGTGTACCCTCATTAACATGCCCGTTACATGCATCTGTACAGGTACACTGTATCACACAGGGGAAGCGTTGTAGCGTGTCTTACCACTGAGTCCACTATGAAACTGCAGCCAACGATCTCCAAGGAGTCAATGATGTTACTGAGAGGTTTGCACTGAGCCACCTCCATCACTAACTACAAGAAAACACACATTACAGCATTAGCAGTCAGTATTACACCGATTTTATATTACAGACTACATGAACAAGCAGGTACAAGCACACTCACCGAAAGCTGAACCCAGTTAACATATTGTTGGAGGTATCCCATCAGATTCTTTGTGTATTTATCAGTTTCCTGGTATAAGAAACAGCATGTCCATATTTTAATAAGAATATTTTATATTAATATCCGCAATATATCAGAAATTCAGAATTATGAAGTTCTGCCTGTTTATTAAGCAAATGGTAAATATGTAAAAAAAAAAAAAAACTAAACTAAATGTAGTATATGAGAGGAGTTTTATACCAAAATACTGTTCAAAATTACAAGGGTGAGGCAAACATTATCTGCACTATGAGCCTGAGAGTAAACGGCACAGTCTGGAATGGAAACATCCTCAATCGTCAACCAAGAAAAAGTTCAAAAGTCAACCAACAGCTGGAAAATTGATGCTTACAGTTTTCTGGGATTCTCACGGGCCAGTATTGGGACATTATCAGGAAAAAGTTTCAACAATTAACAGTGCACATTACAGTGAGATTCTCACTGAAGAGCTGAAGCCTAAAATTTGGACAAAACACAGATTACTGATGACAATGCACGTCTGCACACCGCTACACATACTGTAGACACTCTCCAAAACTTCATTTTGAGGTGTTAAAGCATCCTCCCTATAGTTCTGATCCTATAGTGCCCCATCAGTATATAACCAATTGGTCTCCTGAAAGAAGCCCTACAAGGATGAAGATTCACGTCTGAGGAAGAGGTGAAGACAGCGCTGCATTCGTGGCTCGCAGCTCAGCCTAAAACCTTTTTAATCACGGAACATGAAAGCTTGTGGACAGAAGGACAAAGCGTACTGAAAAGCAGGGAGATTATGTGGGAAAATGATGTATTTGTCTTTTCTGAAAGTTTAAATAAATTCTACAGCCAGAGTGCGGATAATTTTTGACTTACCCTCGTATATACAAAGATAGAACTTTAGAGATAAAACTTTATGGCACAATGTCTTGCTTGAAATCTCAATATGTTTATATTTAAAGGCAACAAAAGTTGTATTAAGTTTGAGTTGAGTCTTAAGACACCATATTCTATTTTCGTTTTATAATCTGAGTCTGTCAAAATTACATTTCCTAAACTTTTTCTATTTCTTGTAAAAATAAAATAGTCTTAAAAGCGATAACAAGTTAAATTCCAACAGACACTTATTGTAGTCATTTTTTGGTTATTTTTCTGTGGGTTCCTTCCTAATCTTCCTAAGACAATGAGATGATTTACATGGTACTGCTACCATTGGTTGTATATAATGTTATAGGCTCATTAATATTGGAATGTATTAAAATTAGTGCTGTCAACCTAATTCGTTAACGTGCTAAAGAATTAATCACGATAAAAAAAATTAACGCCAGTAAAAATTTTTACGCCGATTAATAATTTGTTAAATTATGCGATCCAGCAGTACCATCAGTGAACACAAATATTCCGAAAGTGACCATTACATTACTCGTTTTAGGCTGCATTCCCTAAGCTGTATCCCTGCTCCCTACACACTGCACAGTGTACAGAATCCCAAGGGCCCTTCATAGTGAACTCGGTCACTATGAATGAAAAAGTTTTAGCTCTTTTTGTGTTGCTATATTTTTGTATGTTACACCAGTTTAATGAGCGACGGAGACAATGATGCATGTACAACGCAAATCAAAATGTGCGTAAAACCGCGATTAACACGCGATTAAAAAAATTGACCGGACTAATTAAAATACTAACGTAAATAAAAGCTCTATCTCTAACTCTATCTGACAAAGTAGTGTCTGCTTTAATGCTGCTTGTATTGTTTTGTATTGCGCATGGCTTTAGCACTGATACCTTTTTCACTACATGTGAGGCATTGTTGGCAATGAGATACTCAGCAGCATCAATGGCACTCAGCACATTAGTCACTTTAATCTGAAAGAGAATTAATAAATAAACAACATGTGTGTGTATGTGTGTGTGTGTAAAAATAGCCAAGCAAACCTCATAAAATGATAAACTTAAAGCTTTGCACTTACAGGGAGCTCTTCAACTGTGGTCTGTAGTAAACTGATATCTTGACTTAATGAGCTCTTGAAGAGAAACACAGCATTGCTTGAATAGTCATGACACATGCACACAAGACGACAAATAAAACTCTTGGCACACGTCAACGCTTATGTTCTGTTCAGGTTCCGAAAAGTACCGTTTTACACTTCTCTAAACAATGCTGAAACTGATTTTCCAAAAAGAAGGGCTCTGTAAAATAGTGTCAGTTGGATTTTACGTCACCCCACCCTCAGCACCCAGTGCTCTGTCTCGCCTGAGTGATAGCAAGCACTGCTTGTTTCTCAGCTCATCAAGGACTCAGTAGAAAACACTAAGTCACCATGTAGCATTGCACCGTTCATGTGCATGTAAGTATAAACCTAAACCTAATAACTGGTTGTGACACCCTTTGCAATTAAATTTTTGTGATAACTTGTGATGATTCTTTCACAAGATCTTCTCGGAATTGTTTTAATTCGGCTACAGTGGAGAGTTTCTGAGCATGAACTGCTTTTTAAGGTCTTGCCGCTGCATCTCAAAGGGATTCAATCAGGACTTTGACTCGGCCACTCCAAAACCTTAATTTTGCTTCTTTTGAGCCATTCAGACGTGGACCTGCTTGTGTGCTTCAGATCATTGTCCTGCTGTGTAACTGAACTGCACTTGAGCTTTTGGTCACAAACTGACAAGCGGACATTCTCCTTCAGGAATTTCTGATATAGAGCAGAATTCATGGTTCCATCACTTATGACAAGTCATCCAGGTCCTGCAGAAGCAAAGCCGCCCCAGAACATCACACTACCACCACCCAGAGCTTTAACAATGGTTTTGTAACCCTTTCCAGACTGGTAGATTTCAGACTTTGTTTCACATCTGTATTCGTGGCATAGAACGTGGCATCATGTGCTGCTTTTTGAAACCTTCTAGCCTCAGCAGACAGGTTCTATTTAAGTGATGTTTAGATTCAGCAGGTCTGGCAGTGATCATGCCTGGGTGTGGCTGGTGAAATTAAAGACAATAGTCCAGTTTAGTTAACTGGTTGACTTGGTAGCTAAGGGAGCAATTACATTTTCACATGAGTGATTTAGGTTATGAATAAATCTTGAAATTTCCATAAATGGTACATTGTGTCTTTACTTATTTTATCTTTATCTTATATTAAGATTGGTCTGATGATCTGAAGCATTTAAATGTGACAAAGTTCTGAGCCTTTGATCCTTTGTACTGCTTTGCTGTTTGTTAGACCCTTGTTTTTTTGGATTACACTTTGGATTACGCTTTGGCCTTGTTTATGCTACTGGCTGTGATTCTTAGCATTGGCTACACAGTGACTTTAATTCTGGATTAGGTTGCTGCACAGAGACCCTGGGCAGTGAACAGAACATGAGCATTACGGCCCTCTACATTATACACATGCTGTACATTCTATGCTACTCACAACACCTGTGTAAAGAGTAATTTGGATCCCTTATGACACCCATACATCAAAACCAAACACAAAACCAATATGCACAACTTCACATATTTACTGAACACCTGGCTTACCCTGGCTCTGACAAATTTCTTTAGTTGTATATATAAAAAAAAAGGGATGGAGCAGGGTTAACAAAGGAATAGGTCAGTTATACAAAATGAATGACTGTAATGATTGTTATTGTTTTGTGGAGGGTGTAGGGGATTACCATGGCTTGCTCCATGGGCACTACTTGCTCTTTATGGATCTGTCTGATGCTGCTAGCGTGACCCTTCAGTGCATTTCCGAGTGCACCACGTGGCTGAAAAAGAAATTATAGTCTTATTAGAAATCGACTTTGTATGATTAATGTCACGTGAAAAACATGAATGTAAGAACTGACTACACAAAATGTGAAATCAGGTTTGAAATCTCTTTTAAAAAATCCTTCACTCATCTCCCTTTACATTACATGTCTGTTTCCTGACTTGTTTGTTTGCATGTACGTGTGTGTATGTGCGTGTGTATGTGTGTGCATCACCCTTATGAATGAGGCTTTCGTCTGGCTCAGATAGAGACTGCAGTAAGTCCCAAAATTTTCCAGAGGTTAAATGCTATATGATAACTTGTCATAAATACACACAGTCCGCTTCTGTTAATTATGATATATTTAAATGTAACTACATACAAAGCAAATAAGGACAAATTCAAAATTAAATGTGCATCACAAATGATGTCATTACAATCCGTCTTACTTTGCGCTAGTGAAGCGTATGTGTAGTGTAGCACAGCAGTTTGTGTTAAAGTTCATTCTCTACATAAATTAGCACTCAAACCTCACAGCACAGGACTCCAAGCAAATGTGAATTATTCTTAAAAAAAATTCTAATGTTGGCTACATTATACAATGCATTTGGAAAAGTCTTCAGACCCTTTCACTTTTTTCACATTTTGTTACAGAGCTGGCCACGCCACCAAACTAAGTAATCGGGGGGAGTCGGGCGGCCTTGGTAAGAAAGGTGACCAAGAACCCAATGGTCGCTCTGGATGAGCTCCAAAGATCCCATGTGCAGATGGGAGAAACTTCCAAAAAATCACCCATCACTGCAGCACTCTACCAATCTGGGCTTTATGGACACATGAAAGCCCACCTGGACTTTGCAAAAAAGCACCTAAGGGACTCTCAGTCTACGAGAAACAAGATTCTCTGGTCTGAGGAAACCAAGATTGAACTTTTTGGCCTCAATTCTAAGCGTCATGTCTGGAGGAAACTAGGCACTGCTCATCATCTGCCCAATACCATCCCTACAGTGAAGCATGGTGGTGGCAGCATCATGCTGTGGGGTGTTTTTCAGCGGCTGGGACAGGGAAACTGGTCAGGGTTGAGGGAAAGCTGAATGGAGCAACGTACAGAGAAATTCTTAATGAAAACCTGCTCCAGAGAATTCAGGACCTCAGACTGGGCTGAATGTTCACCTTCCAACAAGACAATGACCCTAAGCACACAGCCAAGACAACACAGGAGCGGCTTAGGGACAACTGTGTGAATGTCCTTGGGTGGCCAAGGCAGAGCCCTGACTTGAACCTAATTGAACATTTCTGGAGAGACCTGAAAATGGTTGTCCACTGATGCTCCCCATCCAACCTGACAGAACTTGAGAGGATCTGCAGAGAAGAATGGACAAAAATCCCCAAATCCGGGTGTGCATCACACCCAAGAAGACTGGAGGCTGAAATCACTGCCATTTTTCCATTTTAATAAATTTTGAACATTCTGTTTTCACTTTGTCATTAGGGGGTATTGAGAGCAGAATGATGGGGAAATTATGTAAAAAAGGTGAAAGGGTCTTAAGACTTTCCGAATGCACTGTATTTTTGCACAGGCTCCAGTACCAATTTTTTTGCTACTTTAGTGTACTGTACATCAGTGAGGTAGGTGTGTGTAATAAAGTAGCTTTAAAGTGCTTTTAGAATATCTGTTCACTAGTGGTCCTATAGCGATCCTATTTCATTGATGGACAGGTTCAACATATGCAGATTTTAAGACTTCATAAAGTGTCACTATTGCCATTTCTACATATATTTATGTGTCCACTTTACAGACAGAGTGCATTTTGGTAATGTTGTTTTGCTCACCAGATGGTCTGCCTCAGCCTCCAACTCATTGGCAAAGGAGAGAAGATCTACAACAGTTGCTCCTTTATTGACCTGCCAAACCAAACCAAACCACACACACACACACACACACACACACACACACACACACACACACACACACACACACACAGAGTAAAAAAGAAACTAAACATGAATCCTTGTGGGTGGTCAGGGTGTCAGTGTTGTCAAATCATTTACAAGCAATAAAGAAATACTCGTCAGTAAATCTATTTTGCTCACTGGAAAGAGCCAGTGTTAAAAGAAGTCTGCTGTTTCCCACACATTCACCACCAGGAAGACAACATTCATCACCGTATCAGTATTTTTTGACATTCTGACTTCTCTTTATCATTCATAGAGATTATACAGAGATGGATGCCTTTTAATTTAATTCCACAGTGGATAATAGAGAGCTCCTGGCAAGAAAAAACAGCCTTGGAAGAATAGCTGTGAGGAGCAGAACATATCTTACTGTCCATGTGAAATCATGTCCATGTGAACGTGGATTCAAGAACACATACATTAAAGAAAACCTACATATCTCAGTCCACAAGAAACCAACGTATGAACTGGATTCACACTTCATTAAGCTCAGTTCACCCAGGAATACTGAGGGCCACTATGTTCTGGGGGGTCTCTGGATATTCCCATCTTTTTATCCTCAACATCCAGTCTGACCTAGTTTCAGACCCTGGGCAGGCCCAGTCTGATTCAGCTCTGGAGGGAAGAGGGATGTATAAGCATCCTCAACAGCAGAGGCTGTTTCACTTCCTAACTCCGCCTTATATAAACACTCCAAGATGACTCATGCAATGCAAGAACTCCAGTTTGCTACTTACTTTGGCTTTGGTTGCCGGTGTGCATTGCTCTTATACTATATATGGTACAGTACGTAATTGACAGAATGCAGACAGAATAGTGAACTAAATATTGATCAAATATTTGGGGTGGTTTTCTGTGCATTTTGATGATTTTTGAACAGTTTGTGTGCTGGAATCTGGCAACCCTGGTTTCACAGCAAATATGTGAAACTAAGTATGTTCCAGAAAAGTTGGGACACTTATAAAACCTGAAATCGGTAATTTGTTTATTTACCATACATTAGGAGATATGATAGGATAGGAGATAGATCTGGACTGTAGGCAGGTCTGTCAAGTCATGCTGTTGTAACTTGTGCAGAATGAGGCCTGGCATTGTCCTGCTGAAATAGACATGGAGTTCCTTGGAAAAGACGTCACTCAACCAATCTGGGCTTTATGGCATGGTGGCCAAAAGACAATGAAAGCTCATCTGGAGTTAAAGGACCTAAAGGTGCTTTCTTTGCAAACTCCAGGCGAGCTTTCATGTGTCTTTTACTGAGGAGAGGCTTCTGTCTGGCTATTGGTGAAGTGCTGCAGTGATGGTTGACCTTCTAGAAGTTTCTCCCATCTGCACACGATATCTTTGGAGCTCAGCCAGAGTGACCATCGGGTTCTTGGTCACCTCTTTTATAAAGCCCTTCTCCCCTGATTATTTAGTTTGTTGGGGCGGCCAACTCCAGGAAGAGTCCTGGTTGTTCCAAACTTCTTCCTTTTAAGAATTATGGAGGCCACTGTGCACTTGGGAACTTTCAGTGCAGCACATTTTTGTAACCTTCTCCAGATCTGTGCCTCCACACAATCCTGTCTCTGATATCTACAGGCAGTTCTTTCCTCCTCATGGCTTGGTTTTTGCTCTGATATGTATTGTCAGCTGTGAGACCTGATATAGACAGGGATGTGACTTTCGAAATCATGGCCAATCAACTGAATTTACCACAGGTGGACACCAATCAAGGTGTAGAAACATCTCAAAGATGATCAAGAGAAATAGAGGCCCCCAGAGCTAGATGTCAAGGGTCATAGCCAAGGGTCTGAATCCTTATGTTCTTGTGAAAATTTTGTATTTGACCTGACTAACAATTCTCTCATGAAATTTGTCACAAAGTGGTGATCTGCGACTCAACCTTGCTTGCAAAAACTAAACCTTTTGTCGTTTATAGTCAATCTTGATGAGCTCAGATGTTACCAGTTAAACTGCTAATTGTGGAACCTTCCAGTGTTATTTGTGTAACCTTTTCGGTCTTATTTTGCCTCTGCCACCATTTTTATTGAGTGTGTTGCAGCCATCAGTTTTTAAATGTGTTTTAAAAATATTTTTACCAGATAGCGTTGTGAAATCTTTTCTTTGTCATTTTGTCTGTTAAATAAAGAGTTCAAGTGAATTAACAAATTACAGATTTCAGTTTTTACTGCATTTTTACAAAGTGTCCCAACTTTTCATCAAATAGGGTTTGTACATCATGTAGCATAATGCATTTCAGGTTTCACATTATCATAATATACTGTACTAGCATACTAATATATCATCATATTCATATTTGACATACATATACACATACATAACATGTGTGTTTGTGTGCTGTATGCATGCGTGTTACCTCTAAGAGATAGGCCTCATAGTTGATTTCCCCAAGTCCTGCATTAGCAAAATTGATGAGATTGTTTTTCCCTTCCTCCCCCAGCAGGATTGTTCCTTCCAAGTCTACACTCACCCCCTCGAATATCTCTTCCAGGTCATGGTTATTCTGTATATCATCATAGATACAGTGCACTTAGTTAAATTCTGCATCACAGACTGAAAAAAATATGAATGGTAAACCTCTTTATGATTGTGAATTGCTTGTTTCAAAGATGGACAAAGATGAACCCCACCACGGTTCTGTTGATGAACTGGATGAAGTGGAATTGGTTCTCCAGTTGTAGCGCAGAATATATGCCATTATTCTCATAACAGTCACTGAGAAATAAAAACACTCATGAAGCATCCATAATGTTTTTTTTTAACTGATTCACATACACATATACAATGAATATAAAATAAATATTGATGCAGCTCTTTTCATTTCTATAATCAAAATTTTCCTTTTCAAGCATATCCTTTACTTCCATCAGTAAAAACTACTAATGTCATGAATGAGTGTGTCTGATTAAGAACTATTAACCCTGTTTTGTACTATACTAGTGTTTATTGAAGGCTTTTGGCTATTTTTGTTTCTCCTTCATCCTCTTCCACAGTGTGCTGGGAAACAGCATGCTCATGTGGGAAGGCTACTCTTTACACAGCTGTGAGTAGTGACAGAAGTTCAAAATACAGCTTTCTGTTGGACTACTCACCTTTATGGCAGATGTATGAATGAATGAATGAATGAATAAATGAATTTATACTTACTAACATTTGCAAGATACCATATGTACCTTAAGCTCAATCACAGTAGCAAAAAGTTCATGGTTCATTCAAGATGAGTTACAAAAGAATTTCTACACTAGTTAGACACTAAATGTACACACACACTCACCTGTACAGGCTGCCAATGGTGAGATCAACGTTAGGGTTTTGAAAAAGCATTCCAGGGAGGAAGTTCTTTTTGCCAGGATGGACCATGTATGGTGCATCTATGATCTACCCAGAAAAAAAACATTACTTACTTATTATTATGTCCTATTACAATACAAAATCTAAAAATGTAAAAGTTCTGCTTTTGAGAAGGTGACCCCCCTACCCCTTTCCCCCAAAATGAGTACACGTTCTTCCAAATCTTCAACTTTACAAAAGTCTCCACCAACATATAAACGCATGCCCATATATGGTATGGGAGCCCAAAACACACCCAAATCCCAAAACACACCCAAAGCCCTCAAACTTACATAACTTCACGGAAGTGCGAGTGTGAGTTAGACTCCTAAGTCTTCCCCTTTACAAAACCAACTCCACATCACCGAACCCCACTGCGGACATACACACATCTCATCTTCTGTTCTTTTTACCTTAAAGAGTTGTCTGTTGGCCAGAGGCTCACACACAAGCTTCTCCACATTTCCTCCGGTAACGAATGTGGCGACCACGACACCCATCAGCACCCATGAAAAGATGAAGCTAAAGCCGACGCCTCTGAGTTTTCGAAGAGAAAAATACAAACGTTACAAAGGACCAGGATGTAGCCTGTGTCGAAGTTTGTGTAACTCAATAATTAGCTACCAAAATCTTACTAATATTAGACATCTAATGTTAGCTGGATGGAAGCTGGATGTCCAGCAATTACGCTTGCTAGCTACTTGAACAAGGGTTTGTTTGGGGGTTTCTGAAACCCAATTGTAGTAGCTAGTGTTGTTAATATCAAGTGATAGTAACTTATTTTGAGACAACAGTTCACAGATAAAACACAGCTTTGGCTCTGAACATATAAAGCCACAGGGTTTGTGTGGGTCTTCATATACATAGAAGCTTGCAAATAGAATACATTCAAACACTACTGTACTGATTACTACTCAACCAAGTTTTTTTTTCTTTTGCATTGACCCAAAAGCAAGCTAGCAATCATGGCTGCTAATGCCATATCACCTTCAGCAAGAGAACGTTTTCACTCTAATTTTGTCCACACTAGAGAGGGTGAAGCTATTGAAGCTTATGTTACCAGAGATTGTTTTGCTATTATTAGCAATTAAAAGACGAGCTCATTAGAGACTGGTAAACTGAATCCAATGACAATTTTATAGAAATGTATATTGTGTAATATATGTGGAGAAACATATGCTGCCATCAAGACAACATCTTTTCCAAAGAACAGCGTGATTTGACAGGCTTGCCTGCAGTCCAGATCTACAGGGGTTAGACAATGAAACTGAAACACCTGTCATTTTAGTGTGGGAGGTTTCATGGCTAAATTGGACC
>JAOVVH010000040.1:9109914-9121714 GCA_028566435.1 Scorpiodoras heckelii
ACCAGGCTGGTCCAATTTAGCCATGAAACCTCCCACACTAAAATGACAGGTGTTTCAGTTTCATTGTCCAACCCCTTTATATGCACATGCAGGGTGAGTCAAAAGACTCAGGACACCTTTTTATTTCAGAAATGAAAGGGAACATGATATATCTGAATATCCCAGCAACTAATGGGTGAAATCTTTTAGCCTATGTCCGGAACATGGCCGCCATCTTGAAAGCCGCAATATTGGATCAAGGACAAGGAAGGTGGTCATGTAGCATATCAAAGACCAGAGAATTGTCTCAGAAATCGATTGCCGCAATCAGATTTGCAATATCTCCTGTGGTTCAAAAGTTATCAATATAGAAATATTAAATATTTTGTTGTCTGGTACAGATAACTGAAGATGGAAGTGACGAAAGAATAGAGGATCGAGGTGATTCTCATGTCCGGGGAACGCTGTATCATAGCTGCAGACTTTAACAACCGACACCCAGAAAGACCACCAATTTCTTACAGCACTGTTGCATCCCTCATAGCCAAATTCCGAGAAACCGGGACTGTGGACCACAAGCCACATACTGGTCGTCTGAAGACCGCTACCGACGAATACCTCAACAATGGTTTTGGCAGCGACGTGTCAGCTTGTGATAGCGTTTGTCCAGAGATTCTCATGCGGGTTCATAACGATTGGATCCTGCATCTTCAGCTCTGTTTTCAGCACCAGGGACAGCACATTGAACACATCAAACAGCTGTGCATCACAGGCAACGTTCCCAGTTGTTGCTGCAACTTTCTTTGTTGATAACTTTTTCGATTTTTTTCGATTCCTGAGACAATTCTCTATTCTTTGATATGCTACATGACCACCTTCCCATTGGAAAAACTTGCCCTTGATCCAATATGGCGGCTTTCAAGATGGCGGCCATGTTCCGGATATAGCCTAAAAGATAGGCCCATTACTTGCTGGGGTATTCAGATATATCATTTTCCCTTTTGTTTCTGAAATAAAAGGGTGTCCTGAGACTTTGGACTCACCCTGTTTATATATATATATATAGGCAGCCTTGTAGTGTTATCTACATTAAAGCTTTCTCTTCATAGAGAAAAAAATGCATAGCTTAAACTGACCGTGTACTTAAGCCGATGACACAATAAAGTAAAAGGTAGCATAACTTATTGTTTCCCCATATATTTTTGTTAAGCTCAACATTTCTGCATCCTAAGAGGTCAGTGTCCCAGGTACACGTAAAGTATTGTACTCATCTACCAGAAATCCCCCTTACTGGGCCATCATTACTGTAAACTTCTACTGCATTCTTTGTTAGAATTTACTTTAGCTATTAGCAGTGATAATTGGTTATAATGGTGATAATGGTTATAACTGGTGATAATGGTTAGAGTGTTTGCACATGTAGTGCTTTTCTCATCCCACAGAACATTTTATATTTAATCCTATAGGAAACAGTTCTGTGGTCACGGTGAAGCTACCAATGTGGAAAAAAAAATCTAACTTTTTCGAAACATGACAAGTGATCTCAAAGTCTTTCTCAAAATTTTCTCAAAACAATTTGCAGGAGCAAATGAGAAAAATAAAAGGGAAGAATAATTGCAGATCAAAACATCTTAGTAAGAAAATATAAGCTGTTGAATCGAAAATACAGTACTGTGCAAAAGTCTTAGGCACCCTAATGTTTTTAGGTACAACTTTAGTTATCGGCTGCATTACTGAGTCCATACAAAAAGATTTTATACTTCCAAATGTCACTGTTAGAAAAAAAAAATTAAATGTTACACAAAAATGTTTGTATGTCAGTAATGAAAGCAACACATTACATAACAGACCACTTTACAGACAAAATCAAAACAAAACAATGAAGCCTGCTGGGTTTTACATGCAAAAAAAGAAGCAAGTGTGACAGTCAAAGTCTCCAGAAGAGCTGTGGCAGATTCTCCAAGACGCTCAGTAAAACTTAAAAGCTAATTTCCTTATAAAACTGCACACACTGTAGCTGAGAACACTGTTTAAGAAAAATGCACTGAACATTGACTTCCTTTAGTGTATTACTGTTTACTGCACTTTATAGTGTGTCTAAGACTTCTGCATCGTACTGTACAGTAATTAGCTGTTAGGTTTTACTGAGCGTCTTGGAGAATCTGCCACAGCTCTTCTGGAGACTTTGACTGTCACAGTTCCTTCTCTTTTTTTTGCATGCAATGTTCTAGCAGCACTTTTTTTTTAAAAAAAAGGGCATGTGTGAAAGCACCCTTATTTGTCAGATAAGCCTTTTAGTTCACTGTGACTAGCTACACTGACGGTGTAGCATTACTTACCACTGTTGGACATCTGAAAGAGGTTATTCTTCTCAAACTTCTTAAACACGCTGCCTTTGATCTCAACAAACTGCAGTATCAAAGAACGAGACAGAAGAAAACATCTGACCGAAACGTTCTCAGGAGTAAAGAATCCGTGCTTTGTTGCTTTATAGCAAGAACATGGCTTTCTTGTTTTAATATTTTGTGTTGCCAAACCAACAAACAATAAGAAGAGAAAATGACATAAAATCATTGCAATTGGAGGAACATTGGTACTCACATTGTTGGACATCATAATGGTGAGTAGAGATTTGTTGTGGGAGTTGAATGCCACGTTTAGGGTAGTGGCTTGAACCATGATCAGAATAGCATGAAGAACTGAAGCTCAAGTTAAAGGAGTAACATAGACATATACATATAGCATTTCATTCTAATTTCTATTTGTTCAGGTTAAAGTACAATGCTTAGCATTGTACAGTACACATGACTGCACACAGGTATGTTTAGATAATAAATGAAATCTTACCACAAATTCCAACACAGATAGACAGACCACACATGCTAGAATACTAAACAACCAGAAAACTAAATTCTAAACAGTTTAACATCGCTCAGCTGGTGGGGATCTTAACTTTCGTTTAAAGCAGCCAGTGTTATACATCTTCAGTTAATTAAAATGTCTAAAGTCTAATGACATAATACCAGGTCGACTGACTCAGGCATGTTCAGTAGCAAAAGCTTTAAAGGCCTTGTGTGTATATGACTGCACTATGATGAGCACTGTTACAGTACAGTTAGGCTTTAAATTCTGTGCTACTGAAAGTGGAGAGATTGCATGATATGCATGATTTTGGAACCAACTTTAGACTCTTATCTGTTTGAAAAAAATAAAAAAATAAATAAAATAAATAAATAAATAAATAAAAACCTGAATTTGTGCACCAGGTTTCACAGAAATATAAAAAAAATGTACACGGCAACAAGCCTAGTGGTGAAATGTATAAAGGATACAGACATAAAGGACAGCCATTAGGAAGTGGGGTATTACACCTATATGTGCTCTCTTTCTCTCTTTGGGCTCTGTGGCTGTCCAGTAGAGAGCATCCAGAATGTCCTGCCCAAAGGATGAAAACAATCGGTCTGCCACCTGAAAGAGAAGCAGACAGAAAGAAAAAAAATATAGATATATAGCCGCAAGCTGCAATTACGGGTTCAAGCACAAACAGGCCCTTCTGACACCATGTGTGACAAAAGCCAAAGGCAACAGTCATATTCACGTGTAGTACTCGGGTAATAAACGTGCTCTGATCACTGCACCAAAGAACCTGCTCCCTGCAGATGATAATTACCAAAGCAGGTTAGTTTCTTTAGATACAAGTCTCCCAAAGCAGGATTCGACCCAGGGATCTCCGCATTGCCAATGGGAACACCTGGCTCAACATGTTGAGCTAATGGAGATGTCCTGTTTGACTGTTCTGCTCTTGCTCTTTTGAGGAAATGATGTAATGTTTATCATTTATATACATTTTAAAATGATTAAATTATTATGATATTAGCCCTACTTAATCGACCGATGATTTATCACAGATCTTCACAAAAACGGGCTTCTAGGACTGCCCTTTAGAATCGCTGTTGGAGTTGATGATACGGTTATACGGGCTGATCCGAGACCAGTGCTTGTTACCTCCAGCATGTTGTAGATGAGGTAGAGTTTGATGACTGACTGCCCCCTGATCAGATGGTACATCATGGCATAGTCCACGTAGTGCATCATGGAGTAACAGAGCACTAAGATGAAGCCTTTCAGCACGTCGCACACCTGAGCGGGCTGAAGGAGACGAGAGCCACTACACACATGCACACACACACACACACACACACACACACACACACACACAAGTTTCCTTCATGATATTGACACCTACTAGAAGCAATAATAAAACACGCATCACAGAATAAGATTTGCACCGTCTTACACACACAACCTGTTAGCTACACAATGTGGTTACGGCAGAACGACAGACTAAATGGGACATGCATCATGCAGCACACTTTACACAGTATTGCTGCCTAGGGTTAAGAAACAATACAATGTATTTAAGATAGATATCAATGAATCATAACACCACATTTTTCTATATTATATGTGCATTTATAATACTTAATAAAGCTCATTTTAGAGTGTATAATTTCATCAGCCTTGTTACACTGTATGGTCATGATCAAATCTTGGCAGAATTCTGTACAAGACGATGACTTGTGCCATGACGTTTTTTTCTCCATCTTGGTTTACACGGTGAGGGAAACAACTTCATTCTGCTTAGGCTGCCTAAACAGAAACACACTTCGACGTCAGCTTCACATTTAACTATGTACATTACACCGTTGTCTGGTTGCCCTGCTGCTGGCCTTTAGTACGGTCCCCACTTCTAAAAACACGGCAGAATGCTGCCGCCTGCTGGTTGAACACGGAAACAGATAAAACACAAGCACCAAATCAGACAGCTAACACAGCCGCAGTGCGCGTGCCTGCATGCGTGTGTATGAGTGCGTGTGCTGCGTGAGCACAGAAAGCCGCTGCGTTCATTCCAGCACTACTGTGTGTTACTGCGTACCTTCTTCTTCTGCAGTAGGGGCATATACTTGCCCTGCAGGCAGAGAGATGAATAATGAGCAGCTTCTATGACCGTAACAATTTACATGGCTTCTGTGCGCAAGACGCCGTGTGTACAGTTGTCATGGACACTGCCTATCGATTACAACAAAGCCTTAAGCAATATTTGGAGCGATCATGTGCTGGGAAAGCACTCGAAGGTTATGTCTTACTGTAGGAAAGTCAGATCATAAGTCAGATATTTGCATCTAGTTTGAACATGGCACCTTTAGTGGCAGATGACCCAATTTCTTTAGGTGACAAAAATTACAGGAAACAGATCCCTCTTTTTAGGGGTATCCCTAGCATACCTAGCATGTTCAAAAATGTAATTTTATTATGTCAGTTGTATCTAGTCACGATAAAAGTTTTACTATCAAAAAAGCTTTAGCTGTGCTGTCTATTGTGTCTCTGTACCAATGTTATTGTGAAGCAGTGTGACTTGTTTGCTCCAGCAGTAGGCTTACACCCCTCCCATTGCCCTGCTCACCAGCAGCCTAAGGGAGAGTCACGATACTCTAAACACAGAAACCCAACAGTGTCCTGACTAACCTAATACCAGACTTGTGGTTATAATTGGGTTATACTGGTGATTGACTTGGTATATCTAAAACCACTTGTATCCCCTGATGAAGTCCTTTGCTGTGTTGGCAGTGTGTTGGCTTCAACCCAATTAGATTGGACTGAATATTTCTGTAGACTTCTGAATGCGTTCTGCTGCTCAACCTCCACCGTGCTTGACCCATGAGCCCTTACGTTTAGGATCATGATCCTTTCTTTCTTTCTCCACACTTTGACTTTCTCCATCACTTCGGTAGACGTTAATCTTGGTTCGAGAGCTTCTGTAGCTATTCTTTTCCAATCCAGCCTTCTGATTCCTACTGATGAGCGGTTTACATCCTGTGATATGGCCTCAATATTTCTGCTCTCAAAGTCTTTTTCGAAGAGTGATCTTTGATACTTTCACCCCTGCCCTGTGGAGGTTGCTGCTCATGCCACTGACTTTTGCTTTTTTAGTTTCACTTCACAGCTCTGATAATCTTCCTGTGCTTCGACCCCATAGACATTTCTCCGGTCTTTATGTTGGTTTAACCTTTTTTTTTTAACAACACCACATTCAGAGCTATTAGTTATTTTAACAATCAGTCAATCTAACATGGAATACCTGGGCAACAACAAACACCTGATCTTTGCTTCTCCTGTGGGGGTCCTGACCATTAGAGAACAGAGTAAAGGGGACTAACAAAGTATGTAGAGAAACAGATGGACTACAGTCTGTAATTGTAGAAGTACAAAGTGCAGCTATATGGGAAGTGTAACTGAGAAAATGGACAATTAGTGTAGAGAAAAGGAGGTGGTCATAAGGTTATGCCTGATCGGTGTACATTCCCAGTGTTTGAGTAAATAATGTTACAAATTTAGTATACGCTTAGGATGCATTTGATCACCTTCAGGTGTGTGTGTGTGTGTGTGTGTGTGTGTGTGTGTGTGTTACCTGAGTCCGCAGCATGGCAGCGTTAGCAGCCTGATGAGTGCCAGCAGCACTCTAAGGGGTAACAACGTGAACACGTAGAGAAACGCATCCAGACACAGAAAGAAGCCGAAGATCATCAGCTATAGGAACAAAGAGAGAAAGACAACAAGAAGGAGTGAAGTGAGTGACATTTCATATCACTGACTGTTCTTGGTTGTTAATAAAACAAGGTCCATTTTAGTTCAACTCCTACGGATGATATTTGACATATCCGAGCTGGCGGAAGTACAAACATCTCACCAAATCTGACCCGACGCAGTGCTGGAGGTGAATTACCATTACAGCATTGTTAGGGCAACTCACAGCAGCTCAAGAACATCATATTAGAGTTGTTTTTAAAAAAAAAAACACGGGACGCATTTATTGCATGTTTTAAACTTTACTTCCCTGTGGTGAGCCGTGTTACGATACGCCGGTGTGCAGATCATAGTGTTCTATTAGCATGGTATTAGTGAGCTGCCTTACCTTCTCCAGTTCTTTGGGGATGCGCAGGCAGGTATAGACTCTCTCTCTCCTTTCTGTGTATTTGGCCTCATTATGCTCCAGGAAATATCCTCTCGTCAACTCAGCTCCGACAAACCGCAGCAGGGACAAGTCTGCGCACACACACACACAATTCTGCAAATTATTTTTGCACTATATGTCTACGGAGGGATATTTGCATACTAGCAGAGACTGTGACTGTTTTCCCAAACCAGAGACAGGCTTCAAATGCTGATTCCATATTACACAGGATTTGACGTTTTCTGACATCCTCCTGTGACATTTTATACAGAAGGCAATAGCTGATTATGGCGAAATGAATATATGAATAATACGGGATGGTAAGATTCACAGATCCGTGTTGGTGCACTGGCATAAATGGTCTGATGCGATTGCCCAGATTCAGAAAGTGTGCACTGGATACAGTTTAGGATGAACTCTGGATACATCATTCCTAACATGTTTGCACTGATAAAATCCAATTTATTTATTTATAATTATTAGAAGATCCCCTACGCCTTTATTGTTTTGAAATGAGATCAAGAATTTTATATTTACATTGATTCCTCCTATCTGAAGCCTACTTTCTCTCTGTCTCTCTCTCTCTCTCTCATCTCCAGTGTTATCGGTGGACAAGTCTCATCTGAGTTGGAGGCATGTCCTGAACTAAATACAACATATGCGTTGCATCTCATCGTTTCATACTGAATCGCACTGCATTGAAACAAATCACGTCAACTCACACTGCATAACAATGAGCTGAATCATATCATATTGCTTATCATATAATCATCACTGATGATGAAACCTGATTTTATTCATGTATATTGTCCAGCTGTAGGCCGATCATCTATCCCCTTCCCCATTTCCTTTATCTCCAAAAATCCTACAAAGTGGTCTAGCTGAGCTTGCCTAGGAATCGCTTACTATTAACAGCAGTAAATGACCCATTGGCCGGTTTTTACCGCTGCTTGTCAGTGCAGTTACTGATAATGTACCATACATCACCATATTCTTCTAAATAGATTAGAAATACTGTTAAACTGTTACTGTAAAAGCTCGTCCCTGGCCTTATGGAAATGTTATGATGTTAATGGTGACTTCTCTATGTATGTAAATGTTTGGCGTTCCACAAGGCTCTATTCGAGGACCAATTATTTTTGTCCTATAAATGCTAACTCAGGGTACAAATACTTCTACACATTGTATTAGCATCGTATTAGCTGCGACTACGACAAAAAAGTGGATGTGTAAATGTGTGGGCGAAATAAGTGTACATCTTTAATAATAATTTCTTTAAAAAAAGAACAAGAATTCGGTGCACAACAAATTTTAACCTAAATTTTTTTTCTGAAATCAACACAAGGACAAAATTACACAAGAGTCTGGCTGAATTCTTATTGGATATTTGATCACTCTTCGTGGCAGAATTAGTGTTTCAGTTAAACTTGCTGGTTTCCTGGAACAGACCTGACGTGTAAGCATGGTCCACATATTTTCGATCAGGACTCAGGAAGATAGCCTGTTTTACTCATTCCACACTCAGCTCTGATGTGTGTCTGGGGTCACTGTCCTATTAAAGTACGAAACAGTGTCGAAGGTTCAACTGTCCGTCTGATGGGTTGAGGTTGAGCTGAAGAATCCGTCTTCGTTACTCCGTATACTTTGGTATACAAGGCACCAGTTCCACTTGAGGCTACCACCACCATGCTTAACAGCTGGTACAGTGTACTTGGGGTTCTTTGCCTCAGCTTTAATTCTCCACACAAACCTTTGGTCACTGTGGTCTAACAAGTCAAACTTTGCCTCATAAAACTGATCATCAAACTATCCTTTAAACTGCCATTTGTTCAGCTGCTAACCGTAGTTGAGCTTGAAGGTCACCTGATCTCCTGCTGTCTGATCTCTACTGAAATCACAACCACAACTCATGACATGTTGTTAATACACACTGGGCAATATATCGTACGGTTCTTCACCATCTAGAATGAAGAAAGAAGGAAAGAATGCTCCACAACTGATGTTCCTTTGATGCGTGGGCTATGCTTAAAACTTAACAGTGGTGCTTTTTTTTGGTGGCTTTATCAGCTAGCACCAGTTCCAGTGTGTTATCATTATCAGATCTCTGGAGCTCTGGTTTTGTTTGCCTGGAAATCAGACCAGGGGAAAAAAGTGACCTTGTGCACGGCATTCTGGGAAATGAAACTTCACTTTGCGACAACAAGAGCTACAAGCGTAACGTTTGTTTATTAGATTATGTGAACACGTGCGCCATCACAGCGAGGGAAACCTTCTCACTACACCCAACGACCAAGTATGAAACATGTAGTCATTTTAATAGTCCATAAGATCAGATATATATATTTGTTTTTTTTTGCATGTCAGTCTGTTGATCGAATGCTTGTGCGTCTTCATGACAGTTTGCTAGCTTAAAGGTCCCATGACATGCTACTTTTTTATGCTTTTACATAGGCCTTAGTGGTCCCCTAATACTGTATCTGAAGTCTCTTTCCCAAAAATTCAGCCTTGGTGCAGAATTACAGCCACTTCGAGTCAGTCCCACGATGAGCTTTCCTTAGGACGTGCCGTTTCTGTGTCTGTAGCTTTAAATGCTAATGAGGAGAAGAGAGGTGGGGCCAGGTGGAGGGTGGGGGCGTGGCCTTGAACAGCCGGCGGCCACGGTACCATGCGCTGATGTTTACCTCGGATGTATCTCGAAGGCTAATAGACACACAGTTGTTCAAGCTTTTCAGTTTGACCCAGAATCTGATCCCGATGGAGAAGCACCTGAAGAAGCTGAAACTCAGCGGCTACAGCAGGACATCTCCGAATGGTTAGTTTAAAATATTGTGTCTGGATACGGTAGTGTTACTTTAGTCTGTTTGTGTATGTATGCTGTTACAGTTGTATTGGTTTGTAGTAAGATTCGGGACATTCCCTTCATATCCAAGCTGTAATTTCACCCATTCTTATCTGATCAGCTGGTTTACAGAGGCGCTCATGCAGTCACTTCAATGAGGGGAACGGCAGAAATCACACATCTCATAACACTAACAGCACAACGGTTATCCAAATAATAAAGTGTACAACACTCGCGTTACAGTGTGTGTACTTACACACACACACCTGATACTATCTAATGTAAGGTCCCATATCATCAAACAACTTTTTCCGAGCACCTCTTTTCCCTACCTATTCCGTCTTTCCTTCCTCTCCCTTTAACAATCACGTTACGGCACTTAATTACTTAAGGTGAATTTCAGGTGCCCGATATTATGATCATAATTATATTATGATCTTACACTAGTTAACTTTATATTAGCGACAGTAGCCTGCTAACTGGGCTGATAGTTAATAGCTGTTATCTGCAGAGCTAACGCTAATGTTACAACCACATTCTAAGGGTAACAAGCCAGCGTTAACCAAATACAGCAAAGCAACCAAATGATATAACATTAGCGTCAGTTGACTTAGCGTAAGAAAACATATCAGGCAAATGAAATTCACCCGAAGTAATTAAGTGCCGTAACGTGATTGGCAAAAGGAGAGAAAGGAAAGACGGAAAAGGTAGGGAAAGGAGGTGCTCGGAAAAAGGAGCTGTCTGATGATATGGGACCTTACGTTACTTGTCCGAGGTTTAGAGAGTTGGTACTGATCCAGACTTAATGTTCAGACGTTCTGCAAGACCAGCTCTGTACTGGCCCGAGTTGAGGAAACAGTCGCCGGGGAAATGTTCGGTGCAGACATGGCTAGTTACAAAACTTTGGGAAGATGTGTCGACGCATTTCCAGAGAAAATAAAACTAACCCACTGGTTCTTCAGAGGCTCGGATGAAGGAACTAAATAAAGACTTTTGTGTTTGTTTGTACATCCAAACACTGTGCCATGCTTCGCTCGTTCACAAGCCATGATGAGGAGGGAAAGAAACACGCTCGTGTGCTCGCTTTAACAGTCGGTCTTTAGCTCCTTTTTTTCCTGGGCGGGACAAATTCTTCTGGGCAGGGCAAAGCAGAGAAAGGGGCGGTAACCTTTCAGCGTATGACGTCATAGCGGGCCATCTGAGCTTTCCTTTTCTCAAACGCGGAGAAAGACGCCCAGAACCTGCTGTATACTTATCGAAATGTTTAGCCACTGGGGGACTATAATCAGGCTACATCTTAATGTTAAAAAACCTCATAAAGTGACATTTTCATGCCATGGGACCTTTTTAAGTAACTTCATAACCTAGCTAAGCTATTAGCTTGGCTGCAGGTTTGCACTGTAGGTTAGTTTCGCCCATTAGGTTACATGTAAATAAATACAGAGAAAGAACACGGTAGTTGGTTAGTTGGAGCTTTATCTATCTATCTGACTGTCTATCTACCTATATATTTATCTATTTATACATCTAACCTCGCGTGCTATTTGCAGAAGCACACAGATATCAGGGGTAAACACACTCAGCTGTTAGCCACACATGCTATCAGCGTTTGACAGTTCGGCTCTCACCCGACACACTGCGCTTGTCCCGTCTTTTCGCCGTCTTCTCGTAAAACCCCAAGGTCTCCGTCAGCTCCGAAGCGCCACTGCTAATCTCCGACTTGGCTGCAGCGCGGAAAGCCAGTTTCTCCCTTTCCTTATCTTCATTTTCAGTCTCTTTCTCATCTCCGAGCCCCGCCGCTGCCGAGTCCGCCATCTTGCACCGAACGCAACGTGACGTCTGACGTCATCACGCAAACGCGCTCGGCGTGTGTTGTCGTTTACGTCCGAAGGTTTCTTCTTCTTCTTCTTCTTGTTTTACGGCGGTTGGCATCCAACGTTAGGTGCATTACCGCCCCCTCCTGCTCTGGA
>JAOVVH010000040.1:9191075-9203302 GCA_028566435.1 Scorpiodoras heckelii
TCAATGCAGTGCTGAGAATGATCCACCACCCAAATAGTACCTGATCTGTGCTGGTCCTGTGGGGGTCCTGACCATTAAAAAACAGAGTAAAGGGGACTAACAAAGTGTGTAGAGAAATAGATGGACTACAGTCTGTAATTGTAGAAGTACAAAGTGCAGCTATATGGTAAGTGGAACTGAAAAAAATGGACAAAGAGTGTAGAGAAAAGGAGGTGGTCATAAGGGTATGCCTGATTGGTGTATATTGAACTTAAGCCCACAAAGCATCCCAACAGAAAGTTAATAAAATGACAGTCCAGAATACTCGAAAGTATCAGCGCTTCCCAAAAACATTTGCCTACTTTCTGTATGATGTTTTCTATAAATATTAGAAGTAAGAAAGCTCCCTGTAGCCCCAAAGCGGTGTCTGATCTTATCTGGAGAAGGCAAGTGTGGGTGCAGGTTTTCATTCCAATAAGCAGAAGTTACATGAAATCAGGTGTGCCTGATGACTGACACAGAGCCCTGACCTCAATGCCTCTGAACACTGTTGGAATTAATGGGAACATCGATTGTGAGCCAGGCTTTGTTATCCAACATCATCCTTTGACTGAATGGCGCAAATTCTCACAGACAAAATCCAAAATCTTGTACAAAGCCATGCCAGAATGGGCTGTTTGTTTGTTTATTAGTCTTTTAACATCATATCAGCATCAGTGGCTATTCATGACAGGAACACGTTTACTATATCGAAAGACTGAGAGTTTTTCTTCAGGACACAAGTTGAACTTCAAAGATAACCAGGGGCAATTTTGTATGTCCAATTCACCTAACTTGCAGGTCTTTGGACTGTCGGAGGAAACCGGAGTACCTGAAGTAAACCCACACAGACTCCACACCCAGAATGGGCTGTTCAACAAGCTCATATGTAGTAGAGACTTTTCTGATGCTGCAGTAGTTTAACTTTAAACCTGTTTCTGTAGTGTAAGCGCTGTTTTCCGAAGTGTTTGCATAGACTAGGATGTAAAAGGTGTAATAAATGTCTAGTGGTACTTGTGAGAATCCACTGTCTGCATGTAGGACAGAAGATATTCTAGCAGTGCTAAAGTTAGGCAAGGTGTCATCAATAGCGGCCAGAACATGTTTCTTCCTCTTAACTGATGCCAAACACATTTGTATCTGGCTTTATTTCTTGGGCACTGGGACCAGTGGAGCATGCTCTCACTGATTTGTGTGTGTGAAGATGCCACAGGCTACCATGTGCTGTTACTAGTGTTTTAATTTAGGCATGGACACTTACTGAAGCATGGGCACTGATACATGGCCGTTATTAGATTGTAGGGTTATTTTCACTGAATATATATTAAGCTTTGGCAGTGTCACTGAGGTTCTAAGCAGTTTGTTAAACATCAGGTGGTAAGTTTCACTGGATACTACACTATTATTGGCCTCTGTCTCACTTTTGAACCCAGTGTATACACGTTGTATAGAAGTATTTACTATCTTCGCATTGTTCAAGTGACTCACATAAGCTATTTTTCCAAGCTGCTTATCTTCTTCACCCGACGAAGGTACACATCTCAGCTAGCCAAATGCAGGCTTCTGATGTACTCCTCAGCAGTCTCAGTTATCTAAAATTGTCTTGTAGTTGATCTCATTCTCATTCTTCCAACACATAAGTTTCAAAAGCTTATGATTCCTTTTCCAATGTGTAGATCAGAGTACAGACCTATACTTCTCCCTCTTTTTTCATTAGACTTGTGGCTGTCCTGTAGCATCATTCACATTGTACTGACTACCAGCTGTAATGGTGAGAAACAGGATTAACTTATTGGGATCGTGCATTTTTCCTGCTTCTATGTGAAAGCCAGCTAGCTACACATCTCAGCCTACAAAGCATCCCAACAGAAGTTCACTTAGGCATTTCAGTGCTTTAAAGTTCAAGAGTAGTATTTTATAATCAGTGTGAAATTTGATTGGGAGCCAGTGCAAGGTGGATAAGATGGGAGTGATGTGGTCACATATTCTGGTTCTAGTAGCTGCTGCATTCTGGACTAACTGTTTATGTACCTACTGTAACATCCAAAAAAGTAAGGCATTACAATAACTGAACCTAGAAGTAACACAGACATGAAGTAGTCTCTCTGCATTGTGTAGTGACATTATATTTCTTATCATAACAATATTTCTAAGATGAAAAAAGGCTATCCTAGTAATATAATCTAGATGAGCTTCAAATGAAAGATTGGAGTCAATAATCACACCAAGGTCTTTTTTCTGCTGCACATGATGTAACTGAAGGGCCTTTCAGAGTTACTATGAAATCAGAAAGCTAACTTCCAGCTGTCTGTGGTCCTAGTACAAGTACTTCTGTCTTATCAGAATTAAGTGGATGTGGAAGCTGGTGTCGAGACGTAGCATATATAGAAAAAAAAGTAAGGGACCTAAAATAGAACCTTGTGGAAAACCAAACTTGACTTTAGCATGCATAGAGCGGTCAGAATTTATATCTACAAACTGATAATGAGTCAGAAACGGCCATTCTATTAAGTCCAAAAACACTTCCTAATCCATCAAGGAGAATCGTGTAATTAGTAATCTTAAGCAACACAAGCATGGAGACACAACTCTGATCAGAGGCCAGTAGTAGGTCATTTACCACTTTAATCAGCACTGTCTCTGTGCTATAATAAAGCCTAAAACCTAATTCATATATTCATGAATGTTACTTCTGTGTGGGTATGAGCATAACTGCTATAGTGCAACTTTTTGTGTCTACTGGAGTATCTTGGAGACAAAGGAGAAGTTTGATATTGACCTATAGCTGGAGAGTTTTTTTTTTTAAATCAGGGTTTTGATAACTGTTACTTGAAAAGATTTAGGTTCATAGCCACTGCTAATTGAACTGATTATTTTTTAGAAGAGGTTTGATTGCATCTGGTACGATCTGTTTGAAGAAATGTGTAGGTAAGGGATCTAGTACAGAGCATAAATTGATGAATTTGATGAGGACATTAGTGAAATTATTTTGGTAACACACATTCTAATCTCTGATCTGATACAGTTCTATGGGTCAGAAGGTGATCCAATCAAAGTGGACAATTTTGGGAGATTTTTGATAAAACTGTGTGCAATAGCTGATGCGAATGTATGTTTGACAACACAGTGTGGCAAGGTGCTGAGATGAGATGAGGGAATGCTCTGAGGTAGATTAAGACTGTATTTGCTATATTTAATGTGAATGTTAGTATTAGATCACGAGTGTAACGACCATTATGAGTGGGTCCTATTACTTCCTGATTAACTCCTACTGAATCTAGAATGGACACAACCACTGTCCAACAATTAATGCTTTGTCTGAAGGGACAACCAGGTTTGAGATGAAATCACAAAGGAATTCACAAAAGGAATTCAAAATATAGCCCTGGGTTTCTGTAGATAATAATAGGTGGGATTAACGGGTTAGACTTATTTATTGTGCTTACATATGTTACGTTAGTACAAAGAATTTCAAATGCATTGAATTTATGTCCATGGTATTGTGTGATGGCTAGAACATCATTATAAATACCTGTGATATTTTCTCCTCTGCCAGTTAGATGAGGTTGATGTACTGTATATAACGGTATCATACTTATTTGGTTTAATCCATGTTTCTGTTAAACACAGTACACTTAACTCATCACACCGATCAGTAATCGTTTCATTTCCAATAATTGTCATAAATGTGAGAGAGCTAATATTTAACAGTCCTAGCTACAGAGCAGAGCTGAGGGATATGTATTCAGTATAACCTAATTTTATGTTAAGCTAGCAGTGGGTCAGTTTAGCCCGTCACTAATTTGTCACCCGATCATTTTGCTATGAGGCTGTTAATACTTGAGTTGGGGAATTGCCATCTCCGCCTAAAGCACCCAGATGTTCCACTACAGAAACTACACTCTTACTTTCACTAAAGCCTCTCAATACACTGAACAAGCTGAATGCATTGACATATCATAGTCAAAGATTTGTCACGCAAGAAACTCCCGGGAAATGATTTGAAAACAGATACTACGTCACTCAAACAGGGATGCTCGATCAGACTGAGATCTGAGGAATCTGAATGCAAGTCAAAACCTTGAACTCTGTCATGTTCCTCAAACCATTCCTGAACAATTTTTGCACTGGGTGCATCATCCTGCTGAAAGAGGCCACTACCATTAGGAAATACTCTTGCCATGGTCTACATCTACATAAATCCCAGGACCCAAGGTTTCCCAGCAGAACGTTGCCCAGAGCATCACACTGCCTCCACAAGCTTGCCTTCTTCCCACAGTGTGTCCTGGTGGCATCTCTTCCCCAGGTAAACTACACACATGCACCCAGCTGTTCCCATGATGTACACATGATACATCAGATCAGGCCTCCTTTGTTCATTGTTCCATTTTCCCTTCTAAGGGAAATGCAGCCATACATTTCAAGCTGGAGAGGGGGGGCAAGGGTAGGTTCATCTCAGGTCTCCCTACTGGTAGGGGGAGCGTGGGAATCTATCAAATAGTGCACATACAACATTATGCCGTTAGTAAAATCAGTCACACTATGAAATGCTTCCAAATAAACCACAATTCATTGTTAATACGGCGAATATATAATTTCACAGACGTACTGTTGCATTTGTGTCTGGTTAAGAATAATATAAAACCAGTCTGCGGAGCACCAAGGTGAACTGGTTCAGGCTACACCAGCACGTCTTCATTTTCAATGCAACCCCACATTTCCAAAGGTCTCCGTTCAGAGGGCTCGAAAACTCCAGAGAAGTATGGTCACACGCGTAAATGTAGCAAAAGTGATGCATTTTTAAAACTAAAATGCATTAGTGTGGATGCAGCCATAGTCTTGATTCTTGGTTGACAGTGTTCGGGGATGGGTATGTTTTGACACTCAAGTGCCAAATCAGCAAAGACAAATGGATAAAAAAATGTCTAAGCTGTCAAGTGCCCAGTTTAGGAAAAAAGAGGAAAGAAGACGACACACAGACGATAAAGTTATGCATTTTGTCACCACTTTATGAGCATAATATTATGCATATAATGAAGTAGTCTAGTATAACAGGTTTTTCTACGGCTGTTGCATGGATTGCTATGCTTTTACACGTAGGACAATACTCCGTTTTCTGTCCAACTAGCTTATATAACATTGGATATACTTTCACGCAGTTTCATCATGATATGATATGTAGGTTTGCGCTTTGATATTGTTCCAAAATTTCTAACAAAAAATGACAGTTAGTGCAGAATTTGTGCCTTTTTTGTTTGGGGTTCTGGTTGGGGAGGACACACTGTTGAATAGACACAATTTTTGTTGGGGTGTGTGTGTGTGTGAGAGAGAGAGAGAAGGGGAGGATTTGCCCAGGAGCGCCGTATAATGCTAGAACCACCACTGCACACATCAATATAATTATACAGGGTTTGATTTTTTTTTTTTTTTGCATATTTCCTCATCTGCCCAAAATTGATTTCTGGCTGTCACTTCACAGCACTTCAAGTTTCATGGTTTTTCTTTGTCTGGTGAGCTTCATATGTGACTGCACAGATTTCTGAAGAAAGTGAACATAGATGTAGCCGTAGCTGTATTTGTACCATATTAATTCTGCCCAAGATCTAATAATCTCCCAATATACCAGATGAATAACAAGATGTAGTTGCATTGTTTAACAAGAAAAGTGCATCCACCATGTCACCACCATTTCACCGTCCCTGGGATTATGCGGCAGAACCCCCCTACTTTGTGTTGTGTTGTACCTTCCTTGTGTATGACCTGTTTCACAATGACCACTGTTGAACCAGCTCTTTTTGTTTCAGTTTTTTTTCTCTTACTGTGTTTGACCTTTGTCTGAATGGTCAACACTATATCTACACTTTGTCTCAGCAATTCTGATAATTTGATATCCTGAACCAATTTTTGCTTTATCTATAGAAAATATTGCTAACTGACCAAATTAAATTACTGCTCAAAGAGCAACAATTAGTACAATTCCCACTATTGTGCAATCAAGTTTCATACTAACCTAGCTAATAGTTGCTTGGATACTTAAAACCATCTATATATTACTATACTACTTAAAGCCAGTGTCACTGCTGGACTGGAAACTGTCCACCAAACAAAAATGTCCAGTCACCAGCATCCTGTAGGCAGCATCCTGATGAAGGATTAGAGGATGACTAACACAAACTGTGCACCAACAGGTGAGCTTCTGTCTCTGACTTTACATCTACAGGGTGGAGCAATATGGTGATGTGTCTCATAGAGTGCACATTAAATGAACACAGTGTTTAAAAACTCCAGCAGCACTGCTGAGTCTGATCCACTCACACCAGTACAACAACTGGTACACTAACACACCACCACATCAGTGTCACTGGTAAGTGGAACTGAGAAAATGGACAATGAGTGTAGAGAAAAGGTGGTGGTCATAATGTTATGCCTGATGTATTGTGTACTTAACACCAGTGTGATCAGTTCATCTAACTACACCTAAATTAAATGTAAAAATAATTTAAAAAAGAATTTAAGGTAACTTTTGTATTATGCATTCAAACCAATACTGATGTTGCTTAGGAAGAAAAGTTCAGTAGCAGCCTAGGGATCATTAGACTATTATCAAAATCCTATATTTACCCCTGATACTTAATACTTACTCTGCTGTTCCATTGTGCCATTAATTATATTGTGGCTTGATTCAGTTGGAACTGAGAATATGGATCATTGTGGGGACCAGCAAGTCAGCGGTGCACCAGAAGGAATGCTATTCCAAATTAAACTTAATCACAGCAACAATATTAAGTGAAAACACTTGCCTGCTACTTCCTCATATAAGGGAGAATATGGAAACAGTTGAAGAAACCATTCACATGCTTCTTGTTTTAATGATGTTCGGTTATTGGGTGGTGGGAGGGTGGGGGGTTTATGTAACTTTTAGAACTACAGGCAATATGCATTAATGGCTGGCAAGAACAGGAAGCACCATGGAGATAGAAACCGAGTGTGTGACTCAATGCTGCTCTCCAGTGTTCACAAGCAGGAAATTCACATTTTCACATTTCAGCTTAAAAATCGTAGAACTCATAGGCCAACTGCTCATTAACGCAAATATCTAATCAGCCAATCACATGGCAGCAACTCGATGCATTTAGGCATGTAGACGTGGTCAAGACGACCTGCTGAACCTCAAACCGAGTATCAGAACTGGGAAGAACGTTGATTTAAGTGACTTTAAACACAACATGGTTGTTGGCACTAGACGGGCAGCTCTGAGTATTTCAGAAACTGCTGATCTACTGGGATTTTCACACACAAACATCACTAGGGTTTACAGAGAATGATCCAATGAAGAGAATATATCCAGTGAGCTGCAGTTCTCTGGGTGAAAATGCCTTGTTGATGTCTGAGGTCAGAGGAGAACGGTCAGACTGGTTCAAGCTGATAGAAGGGCAACAGTAACTCAAATAACCACTCGTTACAACCGAGGTATGCAGAAGAGCATCTCTGAATACACCACACATCGAACCATGAAGCAGATGGGCTACAGTAGCAGGAGACCACATCAGGTGCCACTCCTGTCAGCTAAGAACAGGTAAATGAGGCTACAGTTTGTACAGGTATACCAAAATTGGATAACAGAAGATCGGGAAACCTTGTCTGGTCTGAGGAGTCTCGATTTTGGTGTAAACAACATGAAATCATGCCTTGTATCAATGGTTCAGATGGTGGGGGTGGTGTAATGGTGTGGGGTAGATTTTCTTGGTACACTTTGGGCCCGTTAATACCAACTGAGCATCGTTTAAACACCACAGCCTTCTGACATGTTGCTGACCATGTCCATGCCTTTATGACCACAGTGTACCCATCTTCTGATGGCTAGTTCCAGCAGGATAACGCACCATGTCACAAAGCTCAAATCACCTCAAACTGGTTTCGTAACCATGACAGTGAGTTCACTTTACACAAATGGCCTCCACAGTCACCAGATCTCAACCCAATAGAGCACCTTTGAGACGTGGTGGAACAGGAGATTCACATCACAGATGCACAGCTGACAAATCTGCAGCATGCTTTCATGTCAGTATGGACCAAAATCTCTTGTTCATATTTAACAAATAGAATTAAGTTCATCACTGAAAAATCTTTTCTGTTAAATAAAGGTTCAAGTGAATTAACATAAAAAATGACAGATTTCAGTTATTTATTGCATTTTTAGATTTTCTGGGGGTTGTGTATCAGATCATCATCACAAAACCATGTTACACAATAGTACCTTAATAAACAGAAACCCTACCCAAACAGGACACCTTTAAATGAAGTAGCGCATTTTCTTACATACCAAAAATATACTCACTTTTGAATTTCAAGACCTTTTATGACCTTTTTTTAATTTTCCTGTGTGAATATGAGTGTAATGGATTAAACAATCATTACTGTATAGACCTGAAGATGGTTACAATGAAATTTACATAATCGCTTTTTACTTTTCAGCAGAGTCAAAGTTTACACAGACCAAACTTTACATAAACATACACACACACACACACACACACACACACACACACACACACACACACACACACACACATATACAAGTTAAACAGGTGTTGCCTCCGTTTTGCCGTTTGTGGTAATGAGCTGCACCAGAGTGCCTGATGGTGGTCTTTCCTCTCCCATTGCCCACTTGTGCAACAACCTAAACGACAAAATTATTCAGTTTAGCTTCTTGACCCAAACGCATGTTCTGCAACAAATGTAAAGGGCCTTGGCTACAGCAAATCCTCCTTTTTAACTACTTTATTGCAAGTGCACACTGAACTATTCAGAGCATGGACATTAGGGCTGGACGATAATCCAATATCAATATATATCGTGATAGAACACGTGATACGATGTTTAAACACATTTCCGATATTTTGTTATACGTTACTTACAGCTTACATCTGTCACCGATTAACGCTCGTTACAGGGTGCTGTGGTCAGTTCGCTGCATTCGAGCCAAGCAGAAAGGGCAGAATACGATTGGCTGCATCAGTGTGCGATGACGGGCGCTGCAGTCACGCAGTCGGTAAGCGGTAGTGCGCTAGGCTCCGACGCGGCACTATTTAGCTGCAGGATGGGTAGCCCTGAACATGATACAGAAGTGACTGAACGAGCTTCCTCGGGTGACGAAATAGTTGATAAGAGAGGAAAGACGGTGCCGACCAGCAGCTAGTTTAAATATATTAATACTCACAAAGCCGAGAGTTTTATGTTTAATTGACGGTGATGTCATGTTTCCTGCTTGTATATGGAGTCTGAATACAAATAAAATGTCAACATTGAGTTACTTGCATCATTTTTATTTCTAAAATATTATCTTATTTTACAAGAGGAGGCTTTATAGACTTGGCAAATAAGTTTTTCAGAAGTTTGTAGATATAAACATCTCTTGTGGGCAGTTTTTCTGTGCCTTTTATATTGTTCGTATTGATATCGGAATTATATCGTATCGTCCGAAATTAAGCAATGTAGCGTGATATAAATTTAAGCCATATCGTCTGGCCCTAATGCACATCAATGTGGATACGAACCGATAACAGCAGAAATGTATGTGAACGCTTTTATACTCTAACACCTGTTAATATCTACAGTATCCTGCCCAGGGATGCCCAAGCCTAAGCGTTTTCACTGTGCTCAGACGTTTTCAGAGAGCTTCAGGGAAATTTCTGAGCTCAGAACCCAAAGACATAAGACACAAAGTCTATTTAGGAAACAACAAAATCTGTATTACACAGTGAGAACTGGTCTATTACTAACAGCGCCGATAATTTTACGCGATAGATGATGAGTAACGGTGATCTCCCAACCAAATTGCTAGTACAGGAATGTATTCAGGTACTGGTGGCGACACAGTATGGCCAAAAGTATCTGGACACCTGACCATCGCCCAGACCTGTCCCATCATGACAATGTCCTTGTGCACAGTCAGAGCCATGAAGCAACGGTTCACCACAAAAGAGATATATAGAGATATATGTTCAGGGACTACTAGAATCATCATACTTGGTGTGATTGTGTGCATCAAAGTGTTAAAACGAGCACTTATGAATTGCTTTAGATGAGATTTTAAAATATCGAGATATATATAGTGTATCGTAATATAGTCAAAAAAATATCGCAATGTTATTTATAGGCCCTACATTGGAATGAGATATCTAACATGTGTGTGTCATGGTCAGGTGACCAAATACTTTTGGTGGTATAGTGTAATTAGGGGCGAGAAAAAAAAATTATAATATATTTAAAATTACACTTGATGAAACATGAAAAAAAATTATTGTTCAGGCTATAAACAGGGCATACTCACTCAGCGACATACTCCAGCGGTGTCCAGGAAGTGACATCAGCATCTGGCATGAATTTCCTATTCATGGGTGTATCCAATGTAACCCTGAAAGAAGAAAAGTAGTACCGGAATCAGTAAACTGATTACGCGCAATATGTCCTCACAGTGAACACAGTCATTCGTGGACCAGCACTTTTCAATAATCCAGTCACAGTACAGGAGCTGGAATACTGGTTGGAAAGAAAAAAAAACATCTCAAAGGAGCTCAGACCGTCAAAAATGGCCACAGCGTCTGCCTTTTAAGTCTTCTGAATCCTTCAGAAGACAATGTCCTGGATTTTTAGTGGTTGGGTATCAGTGTATGTTTGGTATGGGTTTAATTTAATAGTTCATGGTGAACAATATGGCGACTTCAAGAGCAACATGCAAGATCAGGAATATGACTTTTATATTCTGCTATTGGGTACAGCAGGGGCAACTGGTCTGCCCAACCGGGGAACCACCAATCACTGAGAGTCCTTATCTCACCTACTAGAATGATCTGGTTTACTGACGTTTCGAATTTCTTAGCTAAACGCTTCCAGCATGATTTCTTTTTTCTTTATTCTTGTGCATGGCTCAGGGGTCTAAAACAGGTGAACTTCAACTGTGCATTTCCAGCTACATCCACTTCTGCATCAGGCTCTGCTTTTAGATTTTAATTCTTACGTTGAATTGTAGAAATCTAATGACTGTACTTTTACCATCAAGTTGCATTCCTTTAAAAGGAGACATATGATGTTTGCTAAGATCAAGAAAGACTCCTTAACAGCTGCATTTCTAGGATGCTACTTCATCGAATCTTATTTGTACGCTGCCGAAGGAGCATTCCGATGTCTAGGATCCTCCAAAGTCCAAGTCCAAGAGATTTTCAAGGACACCTAAACGTATCCTCGGCATTCTTAAATCACCCACAATCCGATGCGCAAGTACTTTGAAGTGCAGCGCAGGACTGAAGTCTATGTTTTAGTCTTATAGGATTAAACAATACATTGTTTAACATAAGGAAACGTAATACAGGAAAGTGTGAACTTTGGGATCAAGAAGAAACCATAGAACGTAAATTAATGTCATGTTTTTACACAATGGTTTTATAGACTTCATGAGAAGAACGGTTGGTGTCATACGTTTTTTTTTTACTGTAGGAGGACACTGGAGCCCCCGGAGGAAACCCATGCAAACCCAGACACTGTAACGCCCCATCTGATTAAAAGAAAGAAAGAAAGAAAGAAAGAAAGAAAGAAAGAAAGAAAGACCATAAAGTTGGGCACATATCAGTAATTAAAGAGGAAGAGTATACCTTTTCATCATTTTAACTACAGGTCATTGTTTGGAATCAGTCGCATTAACATTATAAACTAGACTCAGACATTTACTTTAAAATGAGCACACCAATTTATCCTTTGCCTTCGCTTATCTCTGTCATTAATTAAAGGCTGGCAAATAGAGAAGCTTCCTTTGCCTACATTCCTTAGCCCCTTTTCTTCTGCAGGACTCGTTGTTTAAAACTCTGGCATTGACTGACTGAAGTCTAATGCTCATCATCAGTACTGTTTACTTAAGAATTCTGCATTTGACCTAGCAAAACCCCCCGCCATTGCCATCTCTTACCTACTTTTGAATTTTACTGTTGACCCAAACCTTAACTGTTAGAAAACAAAGCCATGCAAAAGCTACCTGATTGTGTTAAGAGTCTTAGATTGATGTTCCCGTAAAAACCTTGAACATTAAACATGTTGAAAAACGTAACATCTAAGGGTGTGTTTATACTAGGGCTGCACGATTAATCGTATTTTTATCGTTATCGCGATGTGAGGTTTCACGATAAACACATCGAAAAAGCCACGATGACGCCTTG
>JAOVVH010000040.1:9203822-9214426 GCA_028566435.1 Scorpiodoras heckelii
ATAATACGGTGCCGTACAGAATAAGTACCGTACAGAAGTAGAGTCCGTAAGTGAGACTGCGCCTTATAGTATGGTGCGCCTTATACGTGGGTCAAATACAGAAATAGACCCCGTAATTCACACTGCGCCTTATAATACGGTGCGCCTTATGGTCCGGAAAATACGGTAAGTGTCGGGATCGGCAAGTACATGGCGTTATTTTACTGCCCAAAGTCGAAAGCACATTTTTTAAACACGAGAGCACGATTCACGCAGCGCTCACGGTTTTCTCTGCTCGTGTGTAAAACATACATGCTCTCGATCATATGTTCTCTGCTCGCGCTCAGATTCACGTAGCTCTGATTCTAAACTGCTGTCTCGCGCTTACATATATCCTGCTCTCGCGTGAACTGGCTCTGCTTTTATTTTGTGATGCGCACACGCTCAAGCAAACCCACCCTGCGCGCTCGCGAATCTTTATGCTCTCGCGCTTGAATTTTCACCACTTGGACACTGAAACAGTCGTCAGCCAATCAGAAAGAAGTATTCGATTTTGACCAATAAACTTGTTCCTGTTGCTTAACACGTCCTCTACTGTGTACAAACTTAAGCACGCCATTTTTATAACATATTACAGAACAATATCAATTTATTTACTGTATATTGTATATACAGTGTTTTATAGTTATCAACAAGCACTTTGAGAACAAAGCAGCAACTTCTCTTTTTTTATAATTAAACATAAACACTTATTTATATACACACTTTCTTATTAACTGCTGTACTTAATATCTTTTAAAAAGAAAGAAGGAATGAAAGTAACCTTTTCTACTGTAAATCTCATCTAATTTTAGATTTTATTTTCTGTACTTTAATCTTAATTTATCGTGTTTTACATCGCTATCGGGCTATTCAACAATGCTATCACACATCGCATTTCTTGTCCATATCGTGCACCCCTAAGTTTATACTTGTAGTTCGGTTCCCTTGGTCCAGACCAAACAAGAAAATGATACAGTGATACTCAGTGTAGTCCTGGTTTGCTTAGTGTTCACGCTCGCAAATTTACAATCGAACTCAAATACTAAAAATGTACGTATGACGTATATTTTGCGAACCAGTCGTCAGAACAATGCACCATGCTGGACGTAATGCACTTATTGGGGTTGTACCAACTGAAAACATGGCAAGAGGTGGTAAAATGGATAAAGGAGTCAAAACAGCACCAGAAATTTCTCCGCTGCAGTGCACTCTGTTCTCTCATGGTGCATCATGTCCTGGGTTTGGTTCGTTTAGATGCCTTTGGTTCGTACTGCGTTCACACTTCGAACGAACCGCACCAGAATTCGTCTAGAAATAGACTTCCACTTGTCTGGTTCACTTACTCTAACAAACTGCTCTAACAGAGCAATCGCACCAGGGTTTGTTTTAATCGAACCAAAGCTGACAATTAGAAACACACCCAAAATGGCATGGTAATACAAAAAAGCTAAAAATTTGACCTGAACAAGCAGGTCATCCAATTAAATATGGACTAACGTTATCATTGCATTCATATATAGAATGCTGTAAAATCTCCTAGTTAGTGTCTTCAAAGGGAAGAGCACTGTGTTGGCAATATAAATGATTCAGGCACCGAAACGTTTGATTTTTTTCCATCTTGTCTTTATTAAGAGACCAACTTCCTGCTTTTATGAGCTTTTCATATAGTTCACAAAAAAAGTGGTAAATAGAAAACCAAAAATTAGAGGTACTTACGGCAGGATGGCTACAGCGGCAGCTCCGGCAGGAAGACCACTCTTGTCGCCACCCAGACTCTGACACAGCTGATGTACTGCAGCCTTAGCCATTCCATAGCCAATCATTCCTATGGAGAAAAAGCAGGGATGAAGAAAAGGGGCGAGAGAACTAACCAATGTATTATGGTGATGATGTCATGATCCATTCAGCCTTAATATAGTGGCCTAACCATGACTGGTCTCAGTTTGAGCAATTCGTCTGCTGGACTGTATGGCGTAATGGTGTGGTAACTGGGGTCTGGAGTGGTGTGGCAGGTCAAACTCTTCACCAATGCCGAATCAACACATTGCCAGGTGTGATTCTCAAATAACATGCTGGGACAGGATGCTCCAGCTCACATCTGGCCTCAACACCTGTTGTAGCAGCAAAGCCTACTTCCAACTCTGTGTAGGGGTCAGCAACTGAGACACCTCTGTTCCCACTTTATTGTTCCATCATGGTGGCCAGGTACATCACCAATCTCAGATGGATGGCAGGATCTGGCACCTCAGCCAGGTTGCCACTGTCTGGTATCTCTAGTTAAATCTCCAATTGAGGAATGTGATCCTGAAGGAAATGGCCCATATAACATGGGCCATTTATAACCTTAAAAGGCAACTGCTCTCCAAATAGTGTGTACTGCAAATTAGTGTACACCTCATTGGCTGAGCCCAGTGCACTGTCAAATTCCTAGGATTATGACCTTTCTCCAGAGATCACTGTCTAGAAGCAAGTCCCCATGCACTCTGTGTATTTGGAAGCCTCCATTGTACCCTATACAGCCATTTAGTCTTCAGACATGCTGTTTTTTCCTCTAGGTTTAAGACTTCCAAATCCACAAAACTGCAAAAGGGCCCATCCTGAGGTAGCAAGAACCTGGTTCCAATGACCCAACTGATAGACAGCTCTCAAAGACCTATGTAATTTGGTCATCTGGACACTTCCAACACATTTCTGAGGCCTTGTGGTTGATATAAAATGTAAACAGTGTTTCCATTCCTGACTAGCATATCTGATCTCCTCAGTGGTTTCTAAATTTATCACACAGCTACCTGCACAGTAGATTCATTATAACACTGAACCTTGGTTGCTTTTTTTGCAGTGAACCAAATCAGTATTTCATATTACTTGGTTGCATTCTGGACAAAAAAAACATTGCTGCCAAACAACAGCATGTCAGTTTTATTCTTAATTTTCAGTCAAGCATTATGGTTTCAGTTTTAGCACAAAAAAAAATCCATAGTGGTGTCTTTATCACTAGGTTTTCAGGATAACTCAACTTTCCGTACCTGGGGTTGGCCCAAGTGCAGCTTTGGCTCCTGTTAGTGTAAGAAGACCCCCCTCTTTCAAGTGTTTGGTTGCTAGGTGACTCGAGATGGTGGAAGTCCATACACTCTGTTTCCACACCAAGTCGGAATTCTTAAAGAAGGCTAGAAAATCGAGACAGAGATATAAAGAGTCAAAGCTTTACTACTTTTCAATACTTAACAGTACAGCAATGGAAGTTGAACAATGCTACATTTGACTGCGGTCACTCCTAGTCAGATTTTTTTTAAAAGTGTGTGTTCTTTCCTCACTTTTGGCCTTCGCACTTCCTCCAGCCCAGCCTCCAGCCACGCACAAAATGGCATCAACCTTTTTATCTCCCAGCAGCTCACCTACATCAGCTGTAACCTGAAGGAATGATCACATTTGAGTGCAGAACACTTGCAGCTTGTTCTATAAACCCCAGACAACCATGAAGACCAGTAAGAATCTGGACGCCTCCTGAATAACAAGGTCATGTAGGGTATTTTTATTCCCTCTTTCATCGCATGTTTCATTGCAGGTACCTCCTCACCGAGCCAGAGCTTGTTCCTAAAGCAGTATTATAGTGATTCTCACCTCCGCTGATGGTTATCTTGGGTTCATAGATTGACAGTTGTATACATAACTAGCATTCTATTTCACCCCTCCTAACCACCAGGGATAATCAGAATCACCTATGTAAGCAAAGTCATGAATAACAGGACTCAGATTTGGCACTATTTGAAAGTTGCTCAGAGGTGACCTCCAGGGTCAGACCACAGGGAAGTGCAATGTAGAATCGTAGGCAATGGTGAGAACGTCCATCACCCAGTGGGCCAGCCTCTGCTTCAAATTACGAGACTCTTGTATACAGTTGAAATTGTGAGATTCAGTGCCGGTTGGTCTGAAGATCAGTCTAAAACAAAAATACCACAGCACAGCAAGCATACCAGGCGTGGCAAAGAATATTCTGCAGGGTCAACAGACTGGTTTACAAGGTTGGTTGATATAATCTCGGGCAAATATGTCAAATTCAACCCCCGAGACATCTTACCACCAAAGCATACAAGGCAAGCATTCAGTACAGGCTCATAAGGAGGGGGTCTTATGGGACCCCAGCACAAGGAGGACAACTGCAGGTCTGCTCATCGCTTTTAGAAAGGAAGTGATAAGCCTGAGACCTGTTGTGTTGTAATTTTGGAAATGATTAGCCTACAAACCACTTCAGTCAAAATGACAATCATTTTATTCAATAAAAAGTAAAATGATAAATGCAAATACAGACTTGGCCAAGGGCTAAAGCGTTTCCATGCCTTACTCTCTGTCAGACGGAAACACAAGAGAACCTCTCTCTGTGTGTCTGCTAAATTTATACAAACCTCCTGCACCTTGTTTTTTCAAAAAAGACTTCCTATATCTGACTCCTCTGTCTTATTTACATCTTTGGTAAAAAAACAAAAAAAAAAACAACAACCCTGTTTTAAATGTTTCTCAACTGTCTGCTGACAGAAGCATAACTTGCTCTTTGGTGTGTCTTCACTTCCTGAGCACAGAACTCAGCTTTCACCCTTTGGCCTTTTTACAGATACATAAAGGAAACTTATCATGATTTTATTTCTTAAGTTAAATATCTTGGCAAAATGCTTTATTTGTATAATTATGCATGCTACTTAATACTGCAATGGCTGTGATATACACCTTCAGCACACATGCTGTCTAGCATTCCCTGTTGAATGCACTATGACCGGCTGATAAAGTGAGCATGCAGGGCCACTGTAATAGAAGCCCTTGTCTTCAGGACTGGTACATTAAAATGGTGAAAACTGAAAAGTTTTGTTTGGCCTGAAAATGCTAACATAAAAAAAAAAAACATCTTCCAGAGTGGAGTCTTTTGAAAACGCAACCCGTGTAGACAGACGAAAACAGATCCTTTAGAAAACGAGCTTGATGCGGCTCCACGTCATGTATAGCTATTTATGTTTTCAATCCGCACTAGAAGAAACAATAATGGCGGGCTGTCAAGCCGTGTTTGTACACAGGCTCGTGGTGTTCTTTTGTAGAGTTTGTACACTGAAGTACCAGAAAAACTGGTTAATACTTGGTAGGTCCCCCACAGGATCTTAGAGGGAATGTTTCACAGTCCTCACGCTGATGTTTGTTGAGCCCCCAACGTGACGCTGCTCACGTTCACCCAGAGTCTTTTTACGGCCATGCCTTATTGCCGTCGTAAGTTGGAGGTTTTGCCAGAATTCTTGTAGCCACGGTTGCACCCTTTAAATGAGTATACATGAAAATCCAAACTTTGGTTCTACCGCTGAAATGTTATGACCCATCTCATGAGCTCCAACTATTAAACCATGTTCAAGATCACAAAATCATGGCGGAAACAGCTCTAGAAGCTTCCACGGATGTCCTTGGCTTCATATACGCAACCGATGACGTGCACAGGTGGCATTGCTACGGATACGCATTGGTTCCAGTACCGGTTCTTTTCTGGTACGTCAGTGTAAACTTGAGCAGCAAAGTTTCACTACCACCTACTGGCCTGGCATACACATTACAACGTTTTCACTTGTTCAATCTGTGTGGACAAGGATAAGTTCTGCAACATCGTTGTATGGATGTGAAACCTTCTGCAAACACTAAGGGAAGACCCTAACTCAGGAAGCGACAGTGACAAAGAAAAACTCCCTGAGATGAAACGTAGAAGAAACACTGAAAGGCACCAGATTCAGAAGGGAACCCATACAGAATAGAGCAATTATCAGTTATTACTCACTGATGAGCATGACTTCAGTACGACTTTTTTTTTTTCCAACAATCTCAAAGACAGGAGACTTTTTTTTTCCCTCACTCACCATTTACTAATAATGTTCAACTACAAGTAGCAGATAAAAGTTGTTGGAAAATCTGTACCTGGAGCTGACAAAATAAACTGTATTGCATAGATTTTGGGCCATGATGTACAAGTAAAGAAGTATAAAAGACAAGATTGTTGTCCTGACTGCAAACACCACATCACAGTGTATAACACCATGTGACTTTGCTAAAATGTCTTGCCATGCATGCACGTGGCGGTATCTTGGTGACTCTCACTTCTCCTGGTGGTTAGGAGGGATGAATCGAAACTGTGTACAGTGGATATAAAACTTTTTCCAAGTTCTACAGGGTTGGGATTTTCAACTGAATGCGGAAGTTATGATGGGAAAAGATCTGACATGGTTTATCTCGATTCGTCATGTAAACCTGCCAGTTTAACAGGGACGCACAGGCTTTTTTTATATCCGCCGTTGTTACAGGATGCATGCAGATTACAAAACAAGGTTCCCAGATTGAATGGGGACATGTTATTAAGCTATAGCTTTTGGTGGATCTCTTACTTTGTCCGCTTGGTCGTTAAAGGAATCGGTCATCTGGACAGTTATGTTGGAATCCGCCTCTTCGTTGGCATTTACATCGATGCAGGTGACCCACTGGCAGAAACAGGAAAGGAGGAAGAAGAAAGACAAGACAAATCAATCCCCAGTAGTGGAAGCAGACCACTATACAGAAATACATACATAAGCACATACTGTACATATGAACTCATATGCAGTAGGTTAAGTAGCTCATACTGAGCCATGGGGTAAACAGTCAGTGAATGTAGCTCAAATGTGTGTGAATCTCAACATCACTGTTTAATCAACCAACATCATAAGTGCAGACTCCAGCACACAGTTTAATGAATGAACAGCTGTGATTAGAGCGTGACTCTTACAGCTGTTAGCTACTGGAGCACGTGTTTGGCACGTGTGCTCTACTCACCCAGTCTTTAGACCTGAAATACTCAACACATCTGGAGCCCAGAGCTCCTTTTCCTCCGTAGATAATAACTTTACGAGCCTCAACACCTGCCATGTCTCACTAATCCGACTTTCAGATATATTTTCCAGACCAGTGCATGCAATATGTCCAAGCAGCTCTCTATCGCCCCCTAATGCATTGGAGGAGACTACGTATACATAGTAGGTGTGAACGTATAGGTGTCCAAATACTTTTGTCCATATAGTGTATTAAAAAAAAAAAACAACAACAACAACTCCAGGACAGAAGGTGGTGTGTACAGCAACCCCAGGTTCATTCTCTCCTTCCTGCTTTCCACAAATCCCGCCTCCTTTCTCGATCGGATTGACTACGGGTTCGTGCTCGTCGAACGCTCAGCCAATCGCAGTAGAGGAAACGGCGCGCCACGAGCCAATCCCGGACAAGCGTTGGACTGAAGGCGAAACAAAGAGAAAGTGCGGCGTCGTTCTTTTCCTCGGAAGTGTCGCTGGCCTGTGGAGCTGACTGCTCGCTTTAGCTACCATGCTCAACTGAATCAACCCCAGAGGCAGCTAATGAAATCTTCGGATTGAAACAGGAATTATAGCTAACGGATCTGAGATCGTGCTCGGATCATAAGCAGGTAGGGTCAAAAGTGTGGAAAAACAGCACGGAGGAGTTCAGCTTCATTAACTAGTGTTGCTATGCTAGTTACATAATTGTGAATTTTATAACTAGATAGTTTTCCGTTCCGTTAGAGTAACAGATTTAACCTAACCTGTCTATCTAACTATGCGGATATGAAATCGGCCAACAAAGTGGATGACTTCACAATATGGCTGATAACTGCATCTGTAAGATAAGATTAGATAGCTGTCATTTATCTCAGGAAGTTAAGCCATCTTAGTTACCATAGCTACCCTAGATAATAATCACATAGCTTAGTTAAACAAGAAGTTATTCTTCTGGGTATTGGCAGTTAACGCTACCAATTTAGCTGCTGTTAGGCCTCGTACGAAAAGCTCCGAAAAGAATCGACTCTCCGATTCTGACCAGGTAGCGAAGCTTTAGAGTCGACTCTCAACCGATTCGTAACTGCACATGACGTAACAGAAGATTCAGAATCAGTGTCGACTCCTTAGTGTCAGGAATCGAACAACCCCTACTGATTCCCTACTGACTCTGAATCGTAGTTTAGTAGTTTAGTAGTATGGTAGTTAGTGTTCTAGTGTAGACATGATTACATAGTTAAGCTGACAACTGCTTTACCTGTGTGCAGCTTGTTAATAGGTTTATTGTGTGTGTGTGTGTGTGTGTGTGTGTAGGATGGACCCTGCTCTGCTGAGAGAGCGTGAACTCTTTAAGAAGAGGGCTCTGTCCACTCCGGCAGTGGAGAAGAGACCGGCGTCCTCTGAAGCTTCCGGCTCCTCCAAGAAAAAGAAGAGCAAACCAGAGAAAGACTCATCATCAGCGTCTAAAAACAGCACAGGTCAGGATGGCGCACGCGTTTACGTGTGTATACATCAGACATAATACTATGCATATGTTATAATCACCTGAGTCGACAACTTTATACACTCTACTACGAGTAACGAAGTCCCAGTATAAAGCTGTCCCATTAGGACACAGCCCTAAGCCTGTCCTGGTCACGTCGATGACCTGCATTTGTGAACCCAACATTGTTGACAAATTATTAAGTGTGAATGTCCGATATCCTCACCTGACCCAGAGCAGTCGGAAAAATCTGTGTAATTGTGAAAATGTAGCTTTGAGGCAGGTTCTGCTACTTATTCATATAAGAATAATTGGAGAATAAGACTTTTTGTTACAGCGTATAGACTTGATGTATCACAGTAGGGTCGAAACCTTTCAGTTAATCTACAGTTGAGGTCAGAAGTTTACATACACCTAGGCTTTTTTTTTTGTGTTACATCCGTTCAACAAGCGACGGAGACGACAAAGGCGACGGAGCCGCATGACACATACACGAGCTCCTTCCCTTCCTTTGCGGGGGCGGGTCTCTGAGGTAAAATCGAATCGGCCAATCACGTAGCAGCAGCACAACCGAACTTCCGGCCAAGTGATATAGTGTAAGAACCCATAATATCGGGCGCCTGAAATTCACCTGAAGTAATTAAGTGTCGTAACGTGATTGGTAAAGGGAGAGAAAGGAAAGACAGAATAGGCAGAAAAAGGAGAAAAAGTTGTCGTCTGATGATATGGGACCTTACGTTACCCGTGTTCACTAGCTCCCTACAGACTGTGCAGTTTCCTTCGAATTAAAAAATGGAAAGACGTCAATAATCTTTAATATTTCACTTTTATCAAATAAAGTCGGGGCAAAGACGAGGCAACGTTCAACAGTCGTTTCTCTTAAAATAGACCAGTGATAAACGGCAACAACCTTTTCAATGGTCCTACCGTGCCTACTAGCATCTACAACGTGAATCAAAATGTCTGTTAAAACCGGGATTAATGCACGATTAAAAAAAAGTTGTGAAAAATTAAATTTGAATGTCATCAGCCAAGGTGTATGTAAACTTTTCACCTCAACTGTAAGTAGCGACCCCGAAAATTGTCGGGATGCATTTGAAGAATTGATGGATCTGCTTAAAGTTCATCTTCTTTGGTAACACACATAGTTTAGAATGCGTCGGGCTGAATATGGTACAGTTGTGTGCAAGAACTTGGACAAGAATTGCATTTGAAATAACACTTCCAATGTGTAATGAATTCTCTTTGTGCTAAAACATTAAACTTTGCACTAAAGATAAAGACCTGTAAGCTCTCTAAACTCCTCTAAGCGGCTGACCGTGGAATGTAATTGTATTAATCTGATGAATGAATGCCTGCATTGCAGAGGAAGGCTTTAAAAGTATATCACTATAGCACTTCCAGCTGTCTGAAATGCCATAAAGAAATAGCAGCTAACGGGTACCATGGAAGAGAAGTGAAGACATGGAAGACCAAGAGAAGTCTCAGATATTACTGCGCATGTGTATATCTATCCATGTGCAATATGAAGGTTTAGATAACACACAAGTAGTAGGGAACCATTCTCAATGATGCTCTGCATGGAAGAGTCATCAGCAGGAAATCCTACCTTCAACGTTATCACGATAAGGAACGTTTCATGAAGTGAAGCAACGTTGTTGACAAATTGTTGTTCCTTACTTACTTGAAAGACAGAAATGCATAGTGTGTGTTGGTGGTCCGACTAAGAGACGTGTAATAGAACTTGAATGTATTATTAGTATCCATGGGATGGTGTGTGAACGGAAACATTATGACATGAAGTGACGTTTAAAGATGTTATCAGTCTCTAATTTAGCAAACGCTGAGGTGACTGCTAATCCTAGTGAAAAGTAGTTTGTTACATGATGAAACAAACCAGTCCGTGGACATGCAAGTGGAATAAAAGCAGGTAAATCAAGCACACCACTGGTGTTGAATAATTTAGCATCGTTTCCGGGGCAACTCAAACACTAGGCCGGGCACCACATCGGCGCTTTCACTTGACCTGAGGACTAGCTAATGTATTTTTGATTTTCTGGTTCATGAGATCCCAAGCGGTGTTGCCCGTAGACTTGCATTCATTTTCATTTATTTATATATTTATTTGTGTGTTTTTGTTAAAGGTATAACAAATTAAAACTGGAAGGACAAAAGTAAATTTTTATTATGCATATACAGGGGTTAGACAATGAAACTGAAACACCTGTCATTTTAGTGTGGGAGGTTTCATGGCTAAATTGGAC
>JAOVVH010000040.1:9245800-9258290 GCA_028566435.1 Scorpiodoras heckelii
TACAGTGAATAGCCCTATTTGAGTAATGTTCTAATCCATATTATGGCAAGAACGACTCGACTAAGTAAAGAAAAATGGCAGGCCATCATTACTTTAAGAAATGAAGGTCAGTCAATCCGAAAAAAAAAAAGATTGTAAAAAAGATTGTAAAAAGATTATTCTTCCCCAATACAACTAAAATTAATAAATTACTATAACTGTGCTTATAATTCTGTGTACTCTAGTATGGATATTTAGCATTTCTGGAAACTCTAATAATTTAACAAAGTTGAAAGAAAGTTTTTGATGACTATTCTACCTGTTGCTTGTTAGTTCCTGTTCAGCACCACTGTCATAGTCTCTTGCTATCTCAGTTATTTTACAAACCACATTTCCATAAACATTGGGACACTTTCTAAAAATGCAATAAAAACTAAAATGTATAATTTCAGTTTATTTTAGTTACTTAACCTTTATTTAACAAAGAAAAGGACAAAGAAAAGATTCTCAGTGTTTTCAGTGACAATCTTAATTCTATTTGTTAAATATAAACAAATTTAGACATTGATGGCTGCAACATGCTCAAAAAACGTGGGACAGAGGCATGTTTACCACTGGGTCACATCAGATACTAATTGTTGCAGTTTTGCAAGTGGAATTTTTGTCCATTCTTGCTGTGTACAAGACTTAAGCTGCTCAACAGTCCGTGGTCACTGTTGTCTGATTCTCCTCTTCATGATGCTCCATACATTTTCAATAGGAGACAGATCTGGACTGTAGGCAAGCCGGTCAAGCCACACTGTTGTAACTTGTGTAGATTGTGGCCTGGCATTGTCCTGCTGAAATACACATGGAGTTCCTGCTAAAAGACCTTGACTTGATGGCAGCATATCTTTCTCCAACATACCAATATGAGCCTCAGCATCAATGGTACCTTCACATCTATGCAGATCCCCCATGCTGTGGGTACTGATGCATGCCTAAGCCATCACAGATGCTGGTTTTTGCACTTTTCCTTGGTAACAGTCTGATGGTCTTTTTCATTTATGGCACAAAGAATCCAACATCCATTGTTTCCCAAAAACAAGCTGAAGAGTTGACTTGTCTGACCACCGAACACGTTTTCACTGTCTTTTGGTCCATCTCAGTTGACTTCAGGTCCAAAGAACTCGCTGATGTTTCCGTGCAAAATTAATTTATAGTTTCCTCTTTGCATTATACAGTTTTCAGTTGCATTTCTTGATGCAGCAGTGTATTGTGTTAAGTTACAATTTTTCAAAGTACTCCTGAGCCCATGTGTCTATATCCATCACAGTAGCATGACAGTTTCTAAAACAATCTCATCTGATGGCTTGACGGTCACACACATTCAGCAGCAGTTTCTGCCCTTGACCTTTACACACTGAGATTTCCCCTGACTCCCTGAATCTTTTCCTGATATTATGAACTGTAGATGGTGAAAGACCTAAATTCTTTGTAATCTTGCACTGAGAAACATTGTATTTGAACTGACTGACAATTCGCTCATGAAGTTTGTCACAAAGTAGTGAACCATGACCCATGCTTGCTTGCAAAGACTAAGCTTTTGATGGATGCTCCTTTTTTTTACTCAGTCTTGATGATCCCCCTGTTACCAGTTAAACTGATGTGGAACCTTCCAGAACAGTGTTACTTGTATAACCTTTGCAAACTTCTCATTTTATTGTGTTTTTATATTTACAAAATACAAATAGGTTTGTCATTGAAATCACTGAAAATGTTTTCTTTGCACTTGTACCAGTTAAATAAAAGTGATTTTTAGTTTTTATTGCATTTTAGAAAGTATCCCTAGAAATAGGGTTTCTAATAGATTTGCATGCTTTCTGTGTTTCTGAGCCTATTTATATGTATATGATTTCTGGACATTGTCTGCCAGTGCCTCAAGTACATTATTGAAAGCTATGAATTTGTGATTAGGATTGTTTACTTTGCAGAACAAATGTAATAAATACTTCTGCACATGGACTCTAAGCACCCTGCCAAGTTTCCCTTGCTATAGAAGAATTCAACAAAATTGGTAGCCTCAAGTCAAGGAACGGGCCTGGGGGTATGACTGCAATAATTCCAATAGATTTTCTAGCAAGGTGCACCTCCTCTTCTAAACCAAACACAAATCAGACATAGTATTCAGTAGCCATGTACTACACCTTGCAATACCACCCACGGCCCCACCAATGAACTGTTTTTAGGGATTTATAATACAGTGCACTCTCATTTCAGCTGTTTACTTGCAGACTACACAACTGATGAGTGTCATTAATTAGTCCCTTCCTGACTGGTAGGGCACTTTCATAGGATACAGCATGTAAACTAAATGTCTGCCTTGAGACAGTCTTGTCAATGGCTTGAACAGTTGTTTTCAAAGTCATGAATTAACCCTCCTTGGGGTAGACCAGCAAGGAGACAGATCAACTACAGAATTTGTGAACCCTGGATGCAAAGTGCTTAAAGCTGAATGGTCCCACTGCATGTAAAGATTGGTAAGAAAAGCATTCATCCTCTCATTGGGTGATTGCTGGTTCGAATCCTGACAATAACACAGCCATCACTGGCTGGGAATCAAGAGACCAAAACTGGCCGTGATCTCTGGGTGAGAGGGATGGTATAATTTCTGTTCTCTGACAATCACAAGCACACTAGACGATTGTGGGTGTACACTGATCTGTGATAACATTAAAATTATCTGTCTAATATTGAATAGGTCCCCTTTGTGCCAGCAAAATAGCTCTGCCCTAAAACATTAGCAGTAGATCCTTTAGTCCTGTAAGACATGAGGTGGGCCTCCATGTTTCAGACTCATTTGTCCTGCACATTCCACTGATTCTCAATCAGATTGACAGCTGGGGAATTTGGAGGCCAAGTTAACACCCTGAACCCTTTGTCATGTTCCTCAAACCATTACTGAACAATTTTTGCAGTGTGACAGGGAGTATTAGCCTGCTGAAAGAGACCACTGCTGTTAGGGAATACTGTTAAGATATGTACTTAGTTTGCAACACATGTCAAAGTAACATCCACATGAATGCCAGAACCTAAGGTTTCCCAGCAAAGCATTGCACAGAGCATCACACTGTTTCCCACAGGTAAGCGATGCATACACATACAGTCATCCACATGAAGTAAAAGAAAATGTGATTCATCAGACCAGCCACCTTTTCCCAGTGTTCTGATGCTCATGTGCCCATTGTAGATGCTTTCAGTGATGGACAGGGGTCAGCATGAAGGGGTTCAGCCACTTTTGTATCATAACCAGCATTACATTTTTCAGCAATCTATGCTACCGTAGCTCTTCCGTGGGATCATATCAGACAGTCTAGCCTTCACTCCACATGTGCATCACTGTATCTTGGGCAGCCATGACCCTGTTGCTGATTTACAGATTGTCCTTTCTTGGACCACTTTTTTTAGGTTCTAACCACTGCATACCAGGAACACCCCACAAGACCTGGCATTTTGGAGATGTTCTGACCCAGCCATCTAGCCAACACACTTTGGTCCTTGTCAAAGTTACTCAGATCCTTATAGTTGCCCAATTTTCCTACTTCCAACTCATCAGCTTCAAGAACTGACAGTTCACATGCTGGCTAATATATCTCACACCATTGTAATGAGGTAATCAATGTTATTAATTTCACCTGTCAATGGTTTTAATGTTGGTTTAATGTTGTGTATGTAGTATGTTGAACAGGATAGACAGTGCGTTCCTCTGAGTTTCACACTCTTTGGTTGGTAGTTGATGTGTGATAGGGAGAGTTACATAATAGGAGTGCATTGGCAAGACCAAATGTGGGAAATTACCCCCCCCCCCACCAAACACAAACACAAAAAAAGGAAAAGCACAGACAAGTCACACATTGACAATACAATTAATTTTCAACCTTATTCACTCATCTAAGTCTATCAGTCTATCAATAATGAGGATCTTTTTTTTTTTTTGCTGTGTTGGCCTGCTTTGGTGTTCAAAATAGGACAATAAACCTATTTCCAGGGGTGTTCATATATGTGCAGTAAAGCATGCTCCCATCACTACCTGAAACCCAAGCTAGGAAACAACACATTAAAGAGGCATTCACTACAAATAGCCATAATTTTACTTCCTCAGCTGCATCAAGTACCTTTCTGCACAAAAGAAGCTTGGTTTGCTCTTCCCTTGAATAGATTACTGAGGCCTGCATGACGTTATGGTACATTAAGGATAACCATTGCTCTGCTATATCAGACAGTCTTAAAGGTACATTACAAGCTATATGATGGGTTGCACCTGCATTCACGCATGACAGTCTGTAGCAGCATCACATGGGTAAAGCTAATAGCTGTTGTAAATGTTAGATAGTTTTCATTGCTACATTGCAACTTATTTCAACCTCCAACGGCTAAATTCCAGATAGCATATCATATTGTCACTTTGCTGTAGATCTCTTCTTCGTAGTTTTCCTATGTCCCTGTAGTAATAGTAAGATAATCCTAAAGTCTATAATATTATTTGTGTAGTCATCTCATAGTCAACATAAGAAGCTCTGTGCTGTGTTTTTCTGTGCTTGTCCAGGGCCTACAGACACAACTAGTCAATTAACTCTAGTTAGATAGCATGGTTAAATGAATTAGTTTTACAGGATTATCATGGTGACTCACAGAGGCTCATGTATCATATTGTAAAGTAATATTTCTCCCTGGCTCAATCATCAGAAAAGAAATTATCCTCAGCCTTGCACTGGGAAAGAGTCTAAGCAGTTTCTTGGGTTTAACAACTTTGACTATGGTCCATTCAAGGATTAAGCGCTGTCTCCAGTTCCCTCACATTACTGCTTAAAGGTGAATTCACGAGCACCTCTGTTCTCTGACCCAACAATCACCTATTGTTCTTTGTAGCAGAGATGACTCAGAAACACTAACATTAGAAATATACTGTTACAACATGATAGTACACAGACCAGCCGAAGTCCACCCCTGTGTGCTGTATGCATGGAAAATAAGCCCCACTGAGAGAAATGACAATATGGGTAATAAGGAACTTCTAGCCTTTAAAGCAGAAATAGAGGAGTGGAAGCACTGCTTTGGGGGGGGACATTATTCGTTTCTGGTATTAACCAGAAATAGTGCTTAAATCCTCTCAAGGCAATTTTCTTCACCTTTTATTTTCACATGCTAATCTGGTTCAAAGAAAACGGGAGCTAAAACTGCCACGACTGTATGATAACACAAGTTAAGAACCCATCCCAGCCATCCCACACAATCATCCATTGTATCATTGTCCACTGGGGAATTAGGGAAGAAATTTAGCCTGCTCCTGCTGACTCCTCTATCCAGACTGTGCAAAAATCTTCTTACCTAGACCAGTGTGCATTTATAGCTTGCACAGGCCAGCCTTTTACTGTCCAAACAAGAAAGCTGTGTTTTGAGTTCCTGGCCTTCTCTCAAGACAGATGTCACTCAAAACCTTACATACAAGCCTCAAAGACTTAAATCCATTTCTGTAGCAGTCTCTCAGATTCACTGCAGGCTGTGTTACCGGATAATTGTTGGTATCCTGTCTGATTTTCTTCTCATTGTAAACATTAGATGCTTGTCACAGTCTAATAGACAGGTGGAATGATTAAATCAGTAGTTTGGCAGGTTCTTTTGCACATACAACAATTAAAGCACAAGCGATATTTAGTAAAAAAAAAAAAAAAAAAAACACCCAGAACTCTCATTCCTCAGCAAGACTGACACCCTTCCAGAGTTACTTTTTCTCCTGGAAGGTAAACCTTCCGCTGTACAAGAAGTAGATATCATGGCTGGTTGCTTGGAGCAGTCAGGAAATAGAAACTGTATACTGGTTTGGTATACTGGTAAATCCATTGTACTGGCCCATTAAAAATATCAAGGCAGAAAGGTTGCTCAAGAGTTGCTGCCTCACAGCCTCTGGGTCCCTGATGTGACTTTGAGATTAGGTTACTGTCTGTCTGTTTTGCATGTTCTCTCTATGTCCATGTGGGTTTCTTCTGGGTTCTCTGGTTTCCTCCCACTTCCCAAAAACCTGGCTGAATAAGCATGGTTGTTCCCACTTTATGGTCTTCCCACAATAGGCTCTGGAATGAAGTGGCTTCTGAAGCTGAATGAACAAATGATAAGCCTGTCTCTTATTAGCCTCAGGAATATCCAAATACGCCATTCTATGTGCTATTATTGCTAAAGCTTGTGCTATTTGTAGAATCTGAAGATGATCTGGCATCCAGCTTGCTGACAGCTATACTACCTGGTTAATAGGAGCAACCCTGTTAGCTAGCCCGTATTATTATAGGATGCATCTGAGGACACTCAATGCTGCTCAATAATTGATGCATTCCACCATAAGCATCCTGACTTCCCTGTTTCCAATGCTATTAGGAAGGCTTGAGCAAACAACAAAGACACAGGTGACTGTTCATTTTCTATGTATGTGCACGACATGACTTTTTTTTTCTGGCAAGTAACAAAAGCAAGAGCATGACAAGTGGCATATTATTGAGCTTTATGACCTTATTTGTAACAGTGCAGCCTTTAATATATAATTGCGCCTGTTCCAGTGTAGCAAAAACATGTGCATTTTACACATTTCTTTTCCAGTCCTCTTTTTTTTTTTGTTTGAAACCATCACTGAGAACATTTCAAAAACTTTTTCATTCCTAAAACTACAGTACTCTGTAATTACACAGAGGCCACCATCAGTCAATGACCGTAATGTAGTCGACCACCTGGCATTACAATGATGAATGTTTAAAAAAAAAAGAAGAAGAAAGAAAGAAAGCTTCCAAAGCATTATTACTCAGTGAAGCTTATCAAAAGATGTAGGAGTGAAGAACGAGCTTGAGCTTTCTTATCTTTTGTGTTCGGTGGCCGAAGATAAGCAGTATTAGATGTCCCTGTTTGTTTATGCAGTCATTTAATAAACTCTAATAACCTTATCATGCTTCAAATATAAAGTATACTTTATATCCTTCTGTTAGAGGACAGTGTCTCAGAAGTTTACAGACAGCACTAATCGATTACGAAACCTATATTCTGAGCTATATTAGTTCAGCTATTTAATTAACCTGGAGGTTATTCTCTCATGCTTTTATCTGTCTATCCATCTATTTGGACTTTGGGCTCACTTTGTCTCATCTGAGTATGAAATCCGTAGGTATCAGAAATGAACTGGTAGATGATTATAAGATGATGTATACAAATTCAGGGCATTCAGGGACTCAGGGAAAATATTTCAATGTAAACAGATCAATCTGCAGTATCTCAAATGTAAATAAATTAAGTAAATAAAATTATTGAGTAAGGCCGCAATTCTCCCATGTGTGTAAATCAAAAAAAGGGTGCAAGTCAAAGAAAGTGGATGCTTTTAAACCTATTATCCCGTTAACTTAATTCTATTATATGTGCATCATGAAAACACCAAAATCCCAAAATCTGAGTGTTTGTTATATAATCACCACTTATGCGGTATTCTGCCCTTGACTTACATGCTTTTTACTTAAGCACTTCTGAGGTATGTAGACAAGCTCCACTACACGACGAAACATCATATTGCATATATATGTTAGGTAAGCAGTTCAGATATTCAAAAATTCTGATATTTATGATATCAGCGATGGTTGCACAGACTTGTCTACTTTTTGGTGAAACAGGAGCAACCTACTGAACATAGAGGAGAGAAACTGAAACTAAAGTATCGATCACATCACGGTAGCATCAATCCGATAAAAATACCAACATTGGTATCGATGCTATCCATATTCGGATCGATCCACCCACCCCTAATTTCTTGTAACATTACATTACGTTGTGTGGCAGTGGGGCTGTTTTAAAGCGCTGTCTGTGACCGGAGAGAAGCAGGATTAATCAGTGTAAGATGCCTCTCACATGTTGTTCATTAATATGTGTAAGTGTCGGTGTGCTTTCAGAAACAGTTCAACCCTGAAAGAGAGCGGAGCAGTGCAGAATCATGGGTGTGCAGGTGTGTTTGTCTGTGCTTGCCTAGAAACAAATAAAAGTTGCTAAAAAAAAATTTAAGCAAAGTTCAGGGGTTGAGCACCTTTTTGAGATTCCCAAGGCTGTCTCCCGAGTCTTGATCTCATTATCAGCACCAGGGTTCTACACATTGTTAAACAACAAGAAGAACAAAAAATGTACATCACATGGTAGACTAGTTTACAATTTGACTGGATTTCAATGGGGGGGCGGCACGGTGGTGTAGTGGTTAGCACCGTCGCCTCACAGCAAGACGATCCGGGTTCGATTCCCGGTCTGGGCTGTTCTGTGTGGAGTTTGCATGTTCCCCCCGTGCTTGTGTGGGTTTCCTCTGGGTCCTCCGGTTTCCTCCCACAGTCCAAAGACATGCGTGTTAGGTTGATCGGTCACTCTAAATTGCGCGTAGGTGTGAATGTGTGCGTGAGTGTGTGTTGGCCATGTGATGGACTGGCGATCTGTCCATCCCTGGACCAGACCCTGTACCCTGCCTTCGCCTGAAGACACTGGGATTGGCTCCAGCCCCCCATGACCCCGACTAGAGCGATAAAGCGGAAGATAATGGATGGATGGATGGATGGATGGATGGATTTCAATGAAATTCGTATGGTAAATGCCAAAGTCCATGTTTCTGTGTTTTCCAGACAGCCAAAATACACAAGGGTGTAATTCAATCAATTTCTATTTTAAACAAATAACACCTCTTTCATTAGCATACCTTCATTCTGAAAGTACCGTGGTGTGTAGTGTGTAGAGAATATGTGTAACTGAAATTTGCAAAACTGGATATGCACAAAAAAGGACTTTTGTGCAAATTCGAGAATCACACCCTAAATAAATACATTTTCAAAAAAAATTCCCAAGATCCCTCACTGCATACAAAGATGGCCACCTCAAACTCCACAGTGCAACTTCCACTCTCAGGTTTGTGAGCATAGAGCATAATTGGGATGTTTCATACATTCACTCAGTCTTACTGATAGCGGAGTTGCTGCTTTATGTCCCAAGGGTCCCTTGTGTCTTCTGGCTCTCCATTATGGTTACGCTGTCATAGTTTTGCCAGAGTCCTTGTTTGCACTCAATGCACATTTCAGATAGCTTCTGCATATGAGCGTGCTCTTCAGTGTATCCCACTGTTGATTCCAAGCTGTTGTTAACTGAGTTTTTTGGCCCTTGTTATGTTCCTGAACTTTCAATGTAGTTTGTTCATTTGGATCGTTTCATCGCCTGAACTGTGCCTGTTTTTTTTTTTTTTGCCTACTGTGTTGGATCTGTCTGCTAATTAACAAAGCTGAACTACATTTGAATCCATTCATATTTCCCAACTGTGGTGAAATTAAGTAAGTAAATACAGTTACAGTATGTGCAAAATAATAGCAGTGTGTTTAAAACAACTGAGAAAAAGCTCAATCCTCATAATAGCATTTATTTCCATGTACACAAAGTCACTGTGAGCACTGCACATTTATTTCAAATGAAAACATGAACAAAATATCCATTCAAAAAAATAACAGTGTCTGCATTTTCATTTACAAACTCGAATATTTACAGTATAAACTGACATTTGTTTACAGATTTAGCTTTTCTGTTAATCACTGAACTAATATTTAGTCGTATAAACTTTGAAACTGAGAAAATGGACAATGAGTGTAGAGAAAAGGAGGTGGTCATAATGTTATGTCTGATCAGTGTAAAATAAGTAAGAAAGTAAGTATACAAGTCTAAACAAAGTTATAGTGGATGGTACATTAAAACAAAGTCAGAGTCCATTTTAGCTCTGAATAAAGTGGAGGCAGGTTGCATTTCTATGTGAATGTCTTTGTTGTCTGTGTTAGTTTGGAAGCTGGTCACTTCCAGTAATTATAACTAACAATAAAGACAAGCAGCACATTTTCTAACTTCCTTCATTTGCTTCCGTTTTTTCCTACTCCACCACATACTCCAGTACAATACTTATTCTTGAACAATTGTCTAGGCTTCTATTTCTTTCTCTCTCTACAGATGATGCCCTTTCTTTTTCTCTATGAATATGGGAGGCAGATTTTGAAATGACGCGTGTCTCAATGGGCCTTCAACTCTTCAGAATGTGCCATCATGGTGCATACAAAAACCCACATGCCTGCACTCACAAGTCAAAGGCAGGACGGACCTCGGGAGAATACAGTGCAGCTCCGTATTTCTCTTGGAGGGAAAAAAAAAACTTCTCGAAAGATTCAAGTGTCTGTCAAAACCGTGTCTGTTAAATATTCATGAATGCAGCAACATTTTGTCCAGAAACACACATACACTTCTGCACGCAGGGTGACTGGCATCCGTGTGTTTGCAGACTGTACATGTGTGTTTGCTCGGTGAGACATGGAAATCAATAGTTGGTAATTAGAGCATGTTTACACTCCTGGCCCGGCCAAATATGTGTAATTCATTAAGGACCTTATTGAAATGGGCCAACGCATTGCATGGACATATAGACTGGTTAAAAAAGTGGTTATTAATTAAAGTCATTACTCAGTGTGAAAGTAGCTGAGTGGTTAATGTTATCATCTAAACCTTGACAAGCTCCTAGTTATAGATCTTTAGCTGTGCTTATAAGAGTTTTTAATCTATTTTAACTTAACTATTTATTTTGAAATGGAATATTTGATAAATGCTTAAATAAAGAATCGCATAAGGGTGTACAGCAATATGCAGTATACGTTTACAGGAGGTAATTATGGGAAAAAAGATTTAAAAGTTATAACAAAATGCAATCAGTTTGTAATAATTTTACAATAACTAATGACATTTTATAAACTTGCTTTAATAAATTAATAAAATGCGATTATGAATTAAATAATCACATGAATATATGTGAATTACTGAAAAACAACAAAACAAAAAAATCTTATTAAATAATATTTAACATTTTTATTTCATTTCATTTCATTTTAAAGGCCAGATGTTCTTATGTTTTTCTTTTTTTAAGTCATAAAACTATAACAAAAGGCATAATACATAATGTTTTTTGTTATAGTTTTGCCACCTGTCTATCAAAGACTACTGGAAAAGTTTCCTTAGTTGATTACATTTTTAGAGCACAACAGCATCTTGACTGCTGAATGTCAGTACACATTCTTCCACATGCAAAGCCATTTTGAGTAGAAGCAACGAAATAATAAGCCTAAGAGGGGAACAAAATCCATCTCTGAACTTTTCATGGAGACAACCAGTGGTTTGGAATCTGTTTCAAAATGCCATCAGCTGCTTTTTTCCTATTTTATCAGTGCATTTCTCACACAGAAAAGGCTAACACTACATCATGTGGGCAATTTCATTCGTTCTTTCATCTTCAGTAACTTTACGCTGGTCAGAGAGTAATGGTTTATCCGCAGCCTATTCCAGGAATACTCGGAATGAGAGATCAACTCACTGTTACTGCAAATGTCATCCATGAACTTTACATCAAATAATAATTAATGTACTTTTGACTGGCATTTTAATCCTTTTGTGCAAACATTATAACAAAAAACCTTTCCAGATTGTTTAATGTTGTTTTACTACATAAAATTGCATATCAAATAATTTTGATTTGTCCATTGTATAGAAAAAGGACAAAACAATACACACTGAAGTACCAGAAAAAACTGGTATAGCAGTTAATCCTTGGTAGGTCCCCCTTGGGATCTTTGCAATAGGGAACGTTGCACAGTCCTCACGCTGGTGTTTGTTGAGGCCCCAGCCTTAAATTTTGATGTTACCTGAGGCAGTGTTGCACATATATCATGTGAAACGATTCTTGCCAGCCGACGCTGGTCACGTTCAACCAAAGTCTTTTTACGGCCACACTACCGTCATAATTTCAAAGTTTTGCCAGAATTCTTGTAGTTCACCCTTGAAATGCTCGAACATGAAAATCTAAACTTTGCTTCTGCCTCCTAAATGCTATGACCCATCTCACGAGTCCCAACTATTAAACCACGTTGAAAATCGCAAAATCATGATAACCTGACATTCTCACAGCAGAAACAGCTCTAGAAGCTTCCATAGATGTCTATCGCTTTATAGATGTCTATCGCACTGGCAGACACAACCAATGATGCGCACAGGTGGCGTTGCTGGTTATTTTACATAGGCTCTATGTAAATTCATACAGTTTAGAAAAAATAAAATAGTATGAAATAGTAATAAGGAACTGTATGTAGCAGAGACACGCTGCAGTGAGAATAGCAAATAATGCAGAACGCAGTAGAACTCAGGATAATGGTTCTTGTTCAACATAAGTGTAATGGTCTCAAGTGATTTGGAGTTTATTTACATATTAATTTTGCCTAAAAAATTTTACAAACCCGACGGGAAAAAAGTGGACCCAAGTGAAGGTAGAAGGGGCTGTTATTGCTCAGCCCAGCCGACAGAGGGTCAGGAAAGGAGAAACAAAAAGGAAGTTATCTATCTATCTATCTATCTATCTATCTATCTATCTATCTATCTATCTATCTATCTATCTATCTATCTATCT
>JAOVVH010000040.1:9344897-9359189 GCA_028566435.1 Scorpiodoras heckelii
GAGAGAGAGAGAGAGAGAGAGAGAGAGAGAGAGAGAGAGAGAGAGAGAGAGAGAGAGAGAGAGAGAGAGAGAGCAGGAGAGTGAGATTATTTCAGTTGTCAAATGTCAGACATGTCAAAAATGAAATAGATGTGTTTATGAAAGAGGTTTGTTTTGGAACGGAAGAATTCTGCAATGTTGTTTTTTTTTTTACGTGCAAGCTTCAGGCTTGAGGTGTGTTACTGAGGGGGGAAAAAAGAGAAAGACATCCTTCCTCCTGTCAAAAAAGAAGTGTCAAAAAGCTCCCTCTTCTCCTCTCTCTCTCTCTCTCTCTCTCTCTCTCTCTCTCTTTCTAGGATCTATGTGTTTTAAGGGATGACTGAGCAAGCCAGGAGTCTGGAGAATGTGTGTGTGTGTGTGTGTGTGTGTGTGTGTGTGTGTGTGTGTGTGTGCACTCCACAGTATTCAGGAACGTGTGTTTTAACAGGCCCAAATCATAAGTTCAGGGACTGCAGGGAGACAAAGATAAATGGTGTTTAAACGGCACGCCACCACAGTGAACACACACACACACACACACACACACACACACACACACACACGCACACGCGCGCACACACTGCATGACAGCTATTTATTGATGGAAGGTGAGCAGGAAGTTACACAGTGCATCGAATTTTCATTCCTTCAAGGGTGAGCTGGACTAAGCAGCCCATTAGAATTATGTATCCTATGTATATGTGTGTGTCTGTGTGAGTACACTCAAAACAAGCTTTTTAAAGCACGACTTTAGCACATAACAAGCTCTCATGAGGATCTATTCCCACTCAGTAGCACAATCAATTTCAAAGTGTAAATAGAAAAATGTGAGCTGACTGATATTTAAAACATAAAAAAACACGAAATGTATTTCCCGGCAGGGAAAAGTAGCCGAATAAGGTGTTAAGTGGCTGAGACGGTCTGGGAGAAACACACTCCTGAGGCGTCTGTGAGAGGTCGACAGGGTGTTTCTATGAGTGTGTAATTGTATGAAAAGAGTGGAAAAAAACGCACTAGGATCTTACAGAACATTCTAGAAATTTGACTTCTTCATAGAATCTGCCAAGATCTGTCAGATCACAAATTACTGAGTAACTGCTGCAAATTATTCAGTAACTGTTATACATTATTCAGAAACTATTCCAAATATTTCAGTAACTGTTATGAATTATTCAGTAATTACTACAAATTATTCAGTAAAAATATGAATTATTCAGTAACTGTTACAAATTATTCAGCAACTGTTACAAATTATTCAGTAACTGTTACAAATGATTCAGTAAGTGTTACAAATCTTTCAGTAAGTGTTACAAATTATTCAGTAACTGTTACAAATTATTCAGCAACTGTTACAAATTATTCAGTAACTGTTGCAAATTATTCAGTAACTGTTGCAAATTATTCAATAACTATTAAAATTATTCAGTATTTGTTGCAAATTATCCAGCACTATTCCAAATATTTCAGTAACTGTTATGAATTATTCAGTAATTACTAGTGCTGTCACATGCAAAAAATTTTAATCGCAATAATCGCGATAAATTTTTCCAATCATGCGTTAATCGCGATTTATCACACAGTTTGATTTATGTTGTACATGCAGGTCGGCATCGTAGGACCATTAAAAATGTTGTTGCCGTTTATCACTGGTCTATTTTAAGAGAAACAACTGTTGAACGTTGCCTCATTGTTCACTTGACTTTATTTGATAAAAGTTTAATATTAAAGATGATTGACGTCTTTTCATTTTTTTACATGAAAAAATGGTTTTTGTCTTTCATTCATCTGATATACTGATTAGAGTTGGAGTTTAATTAAACTCATCGATTCGCCAATTTAAATGGCGGCATGTTGCAACTGAAGAGTAAGTTTAATTTCCAACCAAAACATACATTAAAAAGTTAAAATACATCACCCACAGTTCATAGACGTTTCATCACATTTATTTCAAAAGTGCCTACAGAATTGAAAATTAGGCTGAAGAGTGTTATCATGCTAAATACAGCCGGGTGCTGACGGCGCGATCTGGAGACTGTCCGCTGTTGTTGACGTTGCAGGGCGTCCAAATAGAGCCATTTTAATGACCAGGGATGCAGATTAGGGGCACTGGCTACTGAAATCCAGCCTAAAACGAGTAACGTAACAGTCAACTTTGGAATGTTTGTGTTAACACTGATGGCGCCGCTGGTTTAAAGATATTTTACTAATTTGTAATCTGCGTTAATATTTTTAGTGGCATTAATTTTTTTAATTGCGATTAATTTGACAGCACTAGTAATTGCTACAAATTATTCAGTGAATAATATGAATCATTCAGTAACTGTTACAAATTATTCAGTAACTACTACAAATCAGTCAGTATCTGTTACAAATCATTCAGTAAATGTTACAAATTATTCAGTAACTATTCAAAATTATTCAGTGACTTACAAATTATTCAGTAACTATTCAATATATTTTAGTAACTATTATGAATTATTCAGTAACGATTCCGAATTATACAGTAACTCCTATGAATTATTCAGTAACTGTTACAAATTATTCAGTAACTACTGTACTACAAACTATTCAGTAACTATTACAAGTCCTTCAGTACCTGTTACAAATTATTCAGTAACTATTACAAGTCCTTCAGTATCTGTTACAAATTATTCAGCAACTGTTACAAATTATTCAGTTATCATTTCAAATGATTCAGTAACTATTACAAACAATTAAGTAACTGCTACAAATTATTCAGTAAATATTACAAGTCCTTCAGTGTCTGGTACATATTATTCAGTGACTATTACAAATTATTCAGTAACTATTACAAATGATTACATAACTATTTCAAATTATTCAATAACTATTACAAATCATTCAGTAACTGCTACAAATTATTCAGTAAATGTTACAAATTATTCAGTAACTGTTACAAATTATTCAGTAACTACTACAAACTATTCAGTAACTATTACACATTATTCAGTAACTATTACAAGTCCTTCAGTACCTGTTACAAATTATTTAGTACCTGTTACAAATTATTCAGCAACTGTTACAAATTATTCAGTAATCATTTCAAATGATTCAGTAACTATTACAAATTATTAAGTAACTGCTACAAATTATTCAAAAATGACTACAAATCATTCAGTATCTGTTACAAATTATTCAGTAAATGTTACAAATTATTCAGTAACTGTTACAAATTATTCAGTAACTATTACAAATTATTCAGTAACTATTCCAAATATTTTAGTAACTGTTATGAATTATTCAGTACCCATTCCAAACTATTACATACTGCTATGAATTATTCAGTAACTGTTACAAATTATTCAGTAACTGCAATGAATTATTCAGTAAGCGCTATGAATTATTTAGTAACTATTATAAATTATTCAGTACCTGTTATGAATTATTCAGTAACTATTACAAGTCCTTCAGTAACTGTTACATATCATTCAGTAACTATTTCAAATTATTCAGTAACTATTAGAAATCATTCAGTAACTGTTACAAATTATTCAGTAACTATTACAAATCATTCAGCAACTGCTAGAAATGATTCTTTAGCTGGTATAATTTATTCTGTAACTGTAACAAATTATTCAGTAACTATTACAAATCATTCAATAACTATTACAAGTCATTCAGAAACTGCTACAAATTGTTCAGAAATGACTACAAATTATTCAGTAACTGTTGCAAATTATTCACTATTTCAAATTATTCAGTAACTATTACTAATTATTCACAAACGAATTCAAATTATTACATAACTATTACAAATTATTCTGTAACTATTACAGATTATTCACAAACTATTTCAAATTATTAAGTAACTATTACAAATTATTCAGTAACTACTAGAAATTATTCAGAAATGACTAAAAATCATTCAGTACCTACTATAAATCATTCCATAACTGTTACAAATTATTCAGTAACTAATACAAATTATTCAGCAACTGTTATGAATTATTCAGTAACTATTACAAATTATTCAGTACCTGTTATAAATCCGGTAGTACCCATTACAAATTATTCACCAACTGCTACAAATTATCAGTCAGTACCTATTAGAAATCATTCAGTAACTGGTACTAATTATTCAGTAACTGTTACAAAGTATTCTGTAACTGTTACAAATTATTCAGTAACTATTATGAATTATTCAGTAACTGTTATGAATTATTCAGTAACTGTTACAAACTATTCAGTAACTGTTACAAATTATTCAGTAGATGTTACAAATTATACAGTAACTATTATGAATTATTCAGTAACTATTACAAATTATTCATTAACTAATACAGATTATTCAGTAACTTATGAATTTTTCAGCAACTACTACAGATTATTCAGTACTTGTTATGAATTATTCAGTAACTATTATGAATTATTCAGTACCTGTTACAAATTATTTATTAGCTGTTGTGAATTATTAAGTATCTATTATGAATTATTCAGTACCTAATACAAATTATTCAGTAACTGTTACAAATTATTTAGTAACTAATACAAATTATTCAGTCACTGTTACAAATAACTCAGTAACTATTACAAATTATTAGTAACTATTACAAATTATTCAGTGACTTACAAATTATTCAGTAACTAATACAAATTATTCAGTCAATGTTACAAATTATTCAGTGACTATTACAAATTATTCAGTCACTGTTACAAACTATTCAGTAGCTACCACGAATTATTCAGTAACTGTTATGAATTATTCAGTGATGAGCACAAATTATTCAGTAACTATTAGGAATTATTCAGTAACAACTACAAATTATTCAGTAATTATTAAAATTATTCAGTAACTAATACAAATTATTCAGTAACTATTATGAATTATTCAGTAACTAATACAAATTTTTCAGTAACTAATGCAACTTATTCAATACCTGTTACAAATTATTCAGTAACTACTACAAATTATTCAGTTTCTACTACAAGTTATTCAGTACCTGTTACAAATCCTGTAATACAAAATAATTACAAATTATTCATTAACTGCTACAAATTATCACTCAGTAACTGTTACAAATTATTCTGTAACTCTTACAAATTATTCTTTAACTCTTACAAATTATTCATTATATTTTACAAATCATTCAATACATTATTCAGTAACTGTTACAAATTATTCAGGAACTGTTACAAATTGTTCAGTAACTATTATGAATTATTCAGTAACTATTACAAATTATTCAGTAACTACTACAATTATTCAGTAACTGTTAGAAATTATTCAGTAATTGTTACAAATTATTTAGTAACCATTTACAAACTATTCAGCAACTTACAAATTATTCAGTAACTGTTACAAATTATTCAGTAACTCAGCAAGTTCAGCAAGGTATATAATTGCACAGTTGATCCATGCTATAGAAGGAATTCTCCTATGTGAGCAGAAAAGTTGTAATTGTAAATGCCATCCCCAAACACGCCCAGATTCCTTTGTGAGTAAGGACTCAAGTAGTGTGAAAATGTCATTATGGTTAATAGGAGCTATGTTGCAAAGAAGATACTGTGTCCCACAGTGGGGTCATATTGTAATATAAATTAACTTTGTTTAATGTTCATTTTCCTGCTAGCTGTGTCATTGGAAAACCTGCAACTAGCAAAATTAGCCCTACAACCAAATAACTACAACCAGTTGAAAGAGTAACCTATGACAGAGAACATTGTTATAGAAAAATAATTAGTTATAAAATTTACCGGCCTGAAGTTGAATATTGATTATTATACTGCAAATCCTGTTATAGTTTTACATGTTTCATTCACCTATGCATTTTGTCCATATGTGGTTATATTTATTGTCATGGAAGGGCCACAAAACAGATTCCTGTTTTTAATTTTTTAAAGTTTTATTTCCCCAGCCTCTTTTGTTTTTGTTAATAAATAAAAAAATTCAGCTTAAAACCACAAATCCCTCCATCCTGATAATGTTTGACACTGGAGACTCCAGTAAATAAACCTTTACATGAAGGTCTCTTCTCTGTGAATGCTTTAGGATTCTTTAGGTTTCTTTAGGATTCCAGGTTTGTTTTTCTGTTGTATTCTAGCTACACACAAAACAACAAAAAAAGGTAACCGCTTTTCTATCAGCCTCTTTTTCTTATGATTCAGCTCGATAAAAATCAATTAGCAAATTTCTAGTAGTATTTTTCTAATCGATTAAGTGGTTAACAAGCAATTCGTCGATAGCCATTGGCCATGTCTCCTCCAGCCTAATGGAGAAAAGAAGAACATAAATCTAGAGAAATCTAAACATCCCCTCTTCCTCTCTCTCTCTCTCTCTCTCTCTCTATCTCTCTCTCTCTCAATCTCACTCTCTCAGTATTACGTGTTTGTTTGGGAAATGGAAAAGCCTCAGTTGCCACAGGGACGGGCTGAAAGAGGGATCATGAATAAGACTGAGGAGAAGAGAAGAGGAGTGGGTGAAAGAATAGGACAGAATGTCAGCCAGATTCATGTGCGTGTTTGTGTGCTTATCTAACTTCGACTTACAATTAAGCAGTCAACAATGAGCTTGTGTCAAATGTGAAGAATTCCCATGTTGTTAGACAAAGAAAAGGACAAATCAATTACATTTAATGGTGAAATAAAACAAATCTTGTCATACAAAAACAAGCATTTAAAAACCTGACGAAGTAACCCAGGACCCTGGAGCTGCGAGGCGACAATGCTACCCAATGCGCCAACGCGCTGCCCTATTATCAACCCGATCCTTCGCTAATACGGATTCTAGCAAGCAAGAACGGTTTTGCCGCATTCCATATTAATGAAGATATGAAAAGCAGTAAAGCTGCTCGTATTAGCAGTTTGCAGTTTTCATGAGAGACGGCTTGAACTAATTATTACACACTTTGCAATCATATTTTTAATAGGAGTTTTTCAGTTTAATGGCAGAGATAAAAGCAAAAACATATCTAATGGTATTCAAATAATAAAGTACTATTTTAGGACCCTAAATATGAATAGAAAGACTTATTAACTGAGAAGATCTGCATTAGTACTTTATTAAAGATAGGTACAGGTGGAGGATGAACCAGTTAGGTTAGCAGGCTGATCAATATCAGTTAAACTAAATTTACCTTAGATTTACTACTTCTACTTTAATTCACTACTTTGCTTAAACAAAATGCTGAATTCTGAAGTGTTTAAAACCCTGACTGATATTGTACTGACATTGTTGATTTTTTTTTTTTAATTGACAAATAACAATAAAAAAAAAAAACATTTGGCAGGTAATCTAACCTTTTTACTAGGGATGCCCTGATACCAGTACCAGCATTGGGTGTCGTCTGATGCTCATGCTCATCTACTCATATTCTTGAAAATTGCTTGATACCATGTGTTACATGCGAGCAAGCGTAGTATACGCTGTCTCGCTAATGAACCGAAGTCAATGACTGACAGGAGGCATTTCACGATTCATGATGGCAATTAAGGCAAAGCAGACTGCAAACTGCGCTCTGTAAAAAAATAGATCAAGAGGAGGAACTACAGCATCTTCCGGAAAGCTGATAAAACCTAAACCTCTGGATAGTAAACCCCGCATGTGTTGTTCAAGGCTAGCAACGCTGCAGCAAACTCTAGCTAGGTAAGGAGAAATGTTTATAGACAACGTCAGGGTGAGTGAAAATAACGCCTCTCCCACTATGTTGATCTTGACAATCAGAATTCTGATTCTGATACACTGAAATTACTTTGTACAGCACTTCTTACCTTGACTCTTAACCCTACACACTTCTAGCTAGCTAATTATTACTGCCACAGCTAGCTGGCAATCAGATATCATATACTTAGACTTCACTAATCCACATGACACTTGGTACGGTTGTAGCCCCATGTGTCTGATACAGAATATAAGGTTTGTATCTCTAGGTGCGTATGCACTTCATGCTAGCGCCCCTTGAATTGGGATAGGCTCAAAACCCCCTTTTTTGGACAATAGCTTTTGCCAAAAAGTATGAACTTTTTATAGTTAGCCTCTAGGAGGCACATTACCCTAGCTCATTATGATTCCTTTGTGACGTAGCGCCACCTAGCGAATGATGATGTTCCAAACAAAAATATAAATTCCCGAGCTTATATCTTGTGATGTAAACACTTTCAAACATATTATGAAATTTCACACCACAGACCACCCCCGTATTCTTCAAGTGCATGGCAGATTTCTTGAAATTTTGTCTGTAGCAGGTGCTGCAACTGACCTATTTCATTTCGTTTCATTCTTGCACATTCACACATTATCTGGCCATGTTGCACACCGCTATCGGCTAATACTAGCAGTATATGTTTTTGTGCGCCATAAACATATGCAGAGCTAAACAGCTTACTCGTTTCACTATCCGTATCAGTATAGAATGTTGATATCCAACCAGAAGAATGTACTCATTCTGAAAAAAATGGTTTCCAGGTTTTACAGATCAAATGTGCTGAAAGCTAGTAACAAATTCCTGTGTTTAATTGTATTTATTGCTAGCTTATGCATATGACAAAGATCAAACTAAATGATTAGAGTGTAAGTGAGTAAGTTCAAAGTTAAGTTTTTAAAGTAGAATGCAGTAAAAACGGGAGGAGATCATTTTCGCAGACTGGCGAAATGTCAAACTGACTGTTCTCCAAACCCAGCACTTCGGCGTGATGAAGAGGGCAGAAGTATAGAAAATGAAAAGCCTCTTTAACAACCGTAAGGAATCGACAGTTCTCCTTCATTAGGCCATATTCATGTCCAGCGCAGCAGCTTATTATGATCTATGTTTCCCATCTCATCTCGTCTTGTTGCTTTTTCGGTCCCTCTCTCTCTCTCTCTCTCTCTCTCTCTCTCTCTCTCTCTCGCTCCCGCCCCTGCACCCGTCCGCTCTCGAGCTGTGCTAAATGCGCTGGTGATTTTAAAGGGCCGCTGTGCCAAATGAAAGCGTTTCCTGTTTCTATTTCTGAAGTCGACTGTGTAAAGAGCTACTGAAGCACAACTCGGATCGTTCTACGGTGACTAATCTCGCTTTTCCACTCGTCTGCAATCCCTTCCTCTACCGCTGCTCTCGCTCGCTCAGCGCAGCCATTAAACGACAGGCCAGGCTTTCATCTCGGAGCCAATCTCTCCATCTCGCTTTGCTCTCTGCTCCGCTCCACTCCTGCGTGTCCCCAGATTGTCATCTTCATTTTACAACCCACTCAGACACAGTGGAGGTGGAGATAGAGGGCAGCATGTGTTTACATGTGTGTGTTTGTGTGTGTATGTGTGTGTGTGTGTGTGTGTGTGTGTGTGCTGGAATCTATGTTTTGACAAGAAAGCCCACCTTAATTGGCGGCCCATCAAAGGAAGTTTCTTTCCTCACCATTTAGAGCAACACGGCTGACTAAGTCATGGGGGTCAAGAGTCATTATTTCCTTTGCAGTACTGTCACAATTTAAGGGCAGTGACTCACTAAGTTTCTACTATCTAGCAGGTCTCTATATATATTATTAATCTATATCTATAAGATTTGTATCTATCTAACAACATATTGGCTGACAGAAGAAAACAAATTGTTATGTAAAAAAAAGCCGAAGTACATCTTCAAATTCATGACACTATGACACCTGAAATTGCAAAGCCATTGGTTCCTGGCATCACTTACGTTACACTGGCTATAAAGGGTAGTTCCCTTACCGTGTAGTGCTGCAGAATATGACCGCCGTATGAAGTAAAATGAGCACACCAAATCGCAAAATTGTTGTTTAAGCAGTTCTTGAGATACGGAAGTGTTTCTGTTGCAGCGCCCCCTATGCACAAAATTTGGTGTGCATCTAAAGAATGTTGTATTGATACAGGGTGTGAAATTGTTTTGAAGTATGAGCCTTTAAAATGACAAGATATTGGCTAGAATTTTGAACATTATTCACTAGGTGACACTTCTCCAGAAATGAGCTAGGCTGACGCGCCCCCTAGAGCCCAACTCGTGAGAAGCCGAACAGGTGTCGAACTCTTGCCCAAGAAGAGCTCTGAGCCTACCGAACGTCAGAGGGCGCTAGCACAAAGCGCAACACACACCCAGAAACACGAACCTTATATTCCGTATCAGACACATAGATCTACAACCACAGCAATTTCCATATGGATTGGTGAAGTCTAAGTATATGATGTCATCAACAAAATATTGGTGGGGAAAATTTAAAAAACTATAGGAATGTCAGCGCTGCTGCTGCAATCATAATACGATAAACAATGGAGCTTGTCATGTTACAAGGAAACTGAAAAGCCCACCATTCTGAAATCTTTTTAGTGACAGAAAACCTAAAACCACAGCTTTACCTCTCAGTGACAATGCAGATATACTGGAGAATTCTTCACCTCATCAACAATTACAGACATTTTTTTTTTTAAATCAGCCATACAAGCATCAGTCCATGGTAAGTTGTTACTATAGAAACAGAAACCTATTAGAATGAGTGCATTAATATAAACCAGTCATTTGTCTATGCTAAGTGTGATGGTGCAAATGTGCAAGAAAGTATCATAAAAAAGAAAGGCGTCCATCTTCTCCTCTTGCCAACAAAGCGAAATAAAGCTGATATGAATAAATAAAGATGAAGCAGATATATTCTAATCACTCAGTTATTTGCTCACATGATAATAACATTATACATTATACAGTACATTATTATACAAGCAGGATATATAAATGTGAAACGTTCCTAGATGATTCCTAGTGATAGAGATCAAGTAACTCACGGGATTGTGCTTGCATACACATTGAGGAAAAAGTGCAACTCTTTGGTAAAACGGTTCAATATATACAGTAATTGAATCATATAATTCAGCACATTTACTCATAAATTTTCTTTTTTCCTCATGACTTTAGACAAACAGGTATAAAAAGGCATAAGAACTTAAACTAAACACATATGGAAAATACCACATATGAAAGAGGATCATATCCAGAATTGTCTCTTTCGAAATAAAAAACGATTTTTATATTTTTCTTCAAAGTAACTGCTGACAGATTTGCAGACTCTTGGCATTTTCTCAGCCTCCAAATGGAAGCCACATGGGAAGCTTTTCCTCCCATCTTAAAGATGTTCCTGCATATGCTGAGCACTTGTTGGCTGCTTTCCTTTGTTCTGTCTAAAAATATATATATATATATATATTAACTCAGCTATTTTGATTCGTTGCTTTTGAGCAAACAATCGATTTAGGCATAAACATGATGCCTCTTCATGGCTTTAGGTCTTTGTGTCATAAAAACAGATTATAAAGAGCATGTACTTGTTGATAGTATGAAGATTTCATTAAAGAACAAATATTTTGGAAGGAGTCTCCAGTGCCAGCGCTTATGCCAGTCAGAGGCAGAGCTGTAGGGTTAAGTTTTCTGACATGAGATAGTCTTCAGCATTGTGAGAATGACAAGCTGATTGTTTTTTTTTTTTTTTTTTATCTCATCTACTTCAACAAAGAGAAAATGGAGAATTGTACCATAACTGGACAGTTGATCCTTTCACTCATCTTCAAAAGTTTAGTTCTGGTGATCCTGCACCCACTGTAGCCTCAGACTCATGTTCTCGACTGGAACTCGATGTGGTTTTATCTTGTTTTAACCCCTCCACATCAGGGGTTCCAAGTATTGCGTGTTCTGAGATGCTTTTCTGCTCACCACGGTTGTAAAGAGTTGCTATTTCAGTTACCGCAATCTTCTTGTTGGTTTATGGTTTAAAGCCTCGTAGTCATTCTTTTCTAATCCACAAGATGTTTGTGTGTGTGTGTGTGTGTGTGTGTGTGTGTATGTGTGTGTGTCCCCTGATATGAATAGTAACTGAAGCTCTTGACCTGTATCTACCTGATGTTATGCATTGTGCTGCCCCCACAGCAACGTCCATTTGGATAATTGCACAAATGAAGGGGTCTAAAAGTGCTCATATTAAAGTATGTGTGCAACTGAACACTTGTCTAAGACAAAGTCACCTAAAAGAAGCTCTGCCGTGACTCATTTGCTCTCCAGACCCGGTTTGAAGAAGCCTGTGCAAGAAACCAGGCAGATTTGTAGCAACCGAAAGGATCCACAAACTCTACTGAAGTGGCTGTATGCATTGATAAAGGCGAAAAAAAAGAACATAGTGTTTGTTAGAACTGAACTTGTATAATGTGCTTGAAAGGAGATGCAAACGATTAAACTGATCATTTTCCACTGCATAATTTTTCTTTAAAAATAAAAAAGCTGAATGCATATCATATTGTTGCATTTTCACTGGGGAAAGGAAGAATTTGCAAAAGAATTTGCTCGAGAAATTTTCGTCAGCACACACATCAGGAAAAACCGCACATCCTAGCTTTCCTTTTCCACAAAACCAACTCTTTCCATCCAGCTCATTGTTTACGGTTCCACACGCCAGGCAAATCAGCATATATTTCACAGCATTCCTTTCTGCCAGTGTTAATGCTAGTGCTAGCAACCTGCACTGGCGCCTGCAGGTGGGGGGTAGGGTAGTGAGGGGTGTACTAAAAAGGCTTACAGTAAGACAGTAGAATGGAATTTCAGGGTATGCAGGTTAATATGAATGGAAAGATGCTGCATTACACTGTATAATCGTTAAATAGCGTATCAAATTCACATTTGAATACTTCATCACCGGTAAATGAAGAGCGTCAACATAAATATTAATTGTTAGCTGATAACTAAGTTTTCATTTATGTCCATGTATCATATGTTATATTATTTACAAGTATCAGTGGGCGGTAAATTTAGCATGATGGCCACGGCCTGTCCTGGCCACCCCTTGGCAAAAGGGTGTTCTCCTGCCTGAGGGGTTACAGGATGTGTACATACCTACATATGTAATTTGGCAAGGAATACCTGTTTGTCAAATTACAGATGGGTGTAAAGCACGTATTCCCCCATTTGAAATAGTAACTTGGAACATCTGAGGTCCCAGCTGGAAAATTTAACTGGAACGCCCCCTGATGTTGGATTTCTCAGAAAGTCAGGGGACCCTCACCAACCCTGACTTCAAAATCCAAGATGGCTGCTCCATGCATAAACAGTAAAAAAAAGCTGTAGTAATATACAGTTTATTAGCACTTCTTTTTTATTTGTGCCATGTGGACATGGTGCTATGGTTTTCGTATGTGCAAAATACCAGGTGGTGCATTATCAATTGGCATTGCTAAAAATGGCTAACCCTGGCTAGAACTGGTATTCCGGCTTGTTGTACAGGAACATGGTGAACTCGGGTGCGATATCGTCCCCGGGTCTCCAGTCTGAGGGGTAACAGGAAGTTAGTGTTGGCCCCCACTTGCGACTGCTCATTGAAAAGCATTTTCTTTGTCCTTGGTAGATAGCGAGTTTGAATCATGATAATGCCACAGACATCCATGGCCATGAGCTTCGACACCGAAACTGTCCATTCTCTCTAGAAGGCATGCTCTCAGCAACACTAGCCAATCACGGGTGTCTCTGAGCTCATGTATGCAGAAAAGGGCAGATGGCGCTTTCTTGCAATTCGAAAAGAGGTCATTGGTTGGCTTCATGTGTCTCATAGGATTGCACGTGTTAGTACTCACTCTCCCTGATTGGTAGCTGTTTTAGTTAAGGCAAAAGCTGGCTGGTGGATGAAAACTGTCAGGAGTTAAAAATGGGAATTTTTTTCCCCCGCATTTTCTCACTACTTAACCAATTCCCACCCACCAGCTGGCTCTCGAAGGGCAGTTTCTCAAGCCTTTGTAAACTCAAGCCAGAAATACCTATTAGCATATGTGAAGTACAAAAAAACAAAAAACATTGATGTTGTGAGCCCAGTGGAAGACCGCATCTATTATTTTCCCACAGATCATTTTAAAACGAGTCGAAGCGTAAGCGCTGCGGTAAATGGACACATCTTATACAAGTGTGTATGTGTGCTCGAGTTTATGCGCTCGTCGTTACATTACGGATTGATCTGTGTGTGCGTCTCGCTGCTGACAGCGCCAGGTGCATTCTTGTTCGTGCTGATCGGTTTAAATAAAGTTTTCTCCGTGTACCGGGCTGTAATTGGCTGTAGTAGGCATTCTAACAGAGTGTAAGACATCATCTCATTTAATAAAGAGCAAAAGAGGACGCCACTCTCGTCGAAAAGAGCATGCAGGCTATTCCACTTAACCCACCCTATGTGCCTATCTCAGCATATTGCATTACGATTAGGGATACAGGAAGCCTTTAAAAGTGTGTGTGTGCCCGTGTGTGTGTGTGTGTGTGTGTGTGTATGTGCGTGTGTGTGTGTGTGTGTGTGTGTGTGTGTGTGTGTGTGTGTGTG
>JAOVVH010000040.1:9575680-9586221 GCA_028566435.1 Scorpiodoras heckelii
CCATGCTGAGAAAAAAAAAAAACACCCCACACCAGCTCTCTCTCACACACACACACACACACACACACACACACACACACACACACACACACACACACACACACAGCTTCCCTTCACCTGTACATAATGCCAAGCCCCTTTCTATAAATATCGGCCATCCTCTCAGTGCACCGTCGATGGCTTTGTTTCTGTTTTGTATGAAAACGAACAAAAACAAACAAACAAAAAAAAAGTGTCTTCCTGTAGTAATGACCATGTTCTCTATTGCACAAAGAAACAGCTCAAGGAGGGACGTCTGTTCTCTGTTAAAAAGTGGGGAGAAAAAAAGAAAAAAAGAGTCCAAATTTAAGCAATCTGTACAAGCATGGTTATTTATTGTGAAACTATCATTTCTTTGAATAAAAAAATGCTTGAAAATGAAAGGTGTGTGTAATTCATTGTTTTCATCAGACAAAGAATTGAAGTAAAACTAAGGATAAAACAGACCCATCCTAAAATAATGAAAAACAGTAAAAAAAAAAATAAAAAAAAAACAACCAAAAACAATCTGAAATCGTTTCTTTTTTTTTTGAACGCAGTACAACAGCTCCTGCATGTGAACATTTCTCAGTTGAAAACGAACTGCGTAGAAATCCTACAGCATCACTCGCTCCTCACTCCTCTAAACGGAGACGAGGGAGTACAAGAAGCCCGAAGATTCTTGCACCTTTATGCTTTGTACAAAAAAAAAAACAGGATTAAAAAGGCAAATCTGTTCTCTGTTGGGTTTTGATTAGATCAACGTGTTTAACTACAAGTTCTGAACTTGCATACGATGCAGTCGGAGAAACATGAACGACTCGTCTACTGCTTGGATCCTAAAACCATATACACGAGTATAGAAATGCCACGAGAGGGCGGGATTTCACGGATTCAGCTTCATATACAGATTTTGGGGATTTCAGAAGGCGACGGGGCGTCTGCTGACCTCAGGGCAGGTCTGCTCGTCTTCCCGTTGGTGAAACATATAGACGTTCTTACGCTAATCGTTCCCCGTCGCTGATACACGTCTGTGTCGCGCGGGGTGGGCCGTTAATCTGACAGAACGCACGGGAAACCACAAATCTTTCCAGGCATTTAATAAGCAATGGTATTACCGTAGATTAAAACTGTCTTTAACTTCCAAATACTCGTTTTTAAAACTGGCTCCAGACAGTGTCAAAGAACAAAATGAAACATGGTAAGAGGGAACAGTGTCGTGTCGGCGTGTCTGTAATGTTCGAAACATCTCAGTCCTCATTGGGGGGTAAAAGTTGAGGTCTGCAGAACAGTTCAGGTGGTGTGTGACTGCGCGCACTCGCACACTTCAGTTTTCAAGTAGGTGTGTGTGTAGAACTGTGTGTGTGCGGTTCACGTCAGAAGTGAGAAGAGCGTTTGTGAGTGTAAGGGGACGTCTGCTGGGCAGTGAGGCTGTACAGCCGGACTTTGGTAGGCCGTCGCTTTACCTACGAGAGAGAGAGAGATGGACATAAGGACGGAGCTTCACATAACATTACATTCTCATGATAGAAGCATCAGTCATGACGCTAATTAAAGCCTTTACTGAATGCACTTAAAGCTGGTGACGGCTTGTACATCTGGTAACCTGTCTGAAACTCACTGCCAGCTGCCCCTGTCCTGCCGCAGGGACTCTCGCTCCTGGTCTGAGGCCTGGGTGATCACAGCTGCCTGCTTTACCCTGATCCTCTACTAACTGAGTGAGGGAAAGAAAGCAGTCTGGGCTCGATTCCAGATCTCTCTCCGTTTCTCCTTCACTTCCATACGCTAACTGATGGCTGAACACACTTTCATCAGCTTTTGCTAGCCTTCCTGCGTTTAGGAAGAGGCGCCTGCAGCCACAGTCACATGGTTAGTCATTTACTTTCACTGGCTGACTTCAAATGTCACTGAAATGAACAGTAAAACAACCTGAAAGTGCACCACAAAGGTGAACAGAATGGCTCGCGGAGTTCATGTTTTTTACCTCTGCAAGTCGATCTGCCTCTGTTGTCCTGCCCGCTTGGAATCGGTTTCTTTCTGCTGTTTTGGTATCTTGCCGCTGATTGGTTCAGGTGACGTCGCCGAGCTGGGGTCCTGAGAGGGAGGTGCCCTCTTTCTGCCCCGCCCGGCTCCGCTCCCAGGCGTAGCCGTGACCTCTTTCTCTTTATTGGCTGCCGCGGCTGGGTTTTTGGGGGGTCTGCCCCGGCGAGGTTTGTTAGGGGGAGGCTGTGATGCCGCAGCAGGGTTCGAGGCCACGCTGTTCTCGGTACCGTCGCTCGCCGGAGCGTTGCGCTTTCTCCCGCTCGCCTGGGCCAAAGTCGTAGCTTCCTCCTGAGACGGAATCAGACGTGAGTACAGACGGGAAGACGAAGGAAATGCGGTCTCTCAGCAGAGGCAAATTCTACATCGGTTACGTTTACTGACTCAAATAAATACTTTTAGAAAGTATTTCCGTTTTGTCCGTGTACTGTCGCCCCTTAAAAACAGAAGACGTCCTCCATAAGGCAGGGAAAAGAAGAAAAGCTATATCATTTTTTTTTAAGAGATCCCATATACAAACTCTTTCAATTGTAGATGGATCATGTAACCCATGTCAGCTGTAATACTTCCTAAATAAGAACTTGCATCAACCGGGTACTAAGGAGCACAACACTGTTAAATTCTCCAGTCTGATTGGTCAGGTGATTCATTTTCTATAACAGAAGTTCAGATAGTACTAGAGGACTTGTAGAGCCGACACTCTATATAACTCAAGCCTAATAAGAAAATGTGTTGTAGCGGCAGCAGGACTGAGATCAGAAGCCTGACAGGACACAGAGATTTTCATCATGTTCATGGAGCTACTTTTCTAAAATCCTTCCCTGGTACACAGCCAGTCCACGGATAAAAATAAACAACTGCCGGGTCTGCTCTTCATTCATAATTCATACACGCTACTTTTTTCCCCACTGCTGAATCTCCCGAAATCTTCAACCACAGCTAATAACTATGATTTACAGAGGTGGAAAACTAAACACTGGATGCTGTTGTGCTTGAAAAAAAGCCGCTCCTCATATCCACCCTTTAATCAACAATTTAAAAACATTTACCGTGGAACAGAGGGGTCAAATAAAGTGACTGCTAGGTCTGTGACCGTTTCTGGATACGCTCACCTTCTTTCCACCGTCCACTTTGACGATCTGCGGATTCTCTTCGTTCTCTCTGGCTCCGGCTTCTGATGCATCAGAACCTGCGTCTCTTAATCAGGAAGAATTTCAGACAGTTTTTTTTCCCGTGAAAATCAATGAAACGATCACCTGAACATGAACGTTAACTGTTAAAATATGTAAAACGTAACAAATATAGAGTTCAGTATAGCTCTAAATAAATGTTAGTCCCATACTTATTCTTGGGAGTTGCTGGGGAAATGGGCTGGGAGTTGGTGCTGGGATTACTTCCGGTGTTGGGAACGGTGGTTTTAGTATACGGTCTGCGAACGGTTGTGACCACTAAAGGCTTGTTCACTGCTCCTAACACTCCCGTCTGCTTTGGCTGTTGCTGTAGAAAACACATCAGAACACACATCAGCTTCAGATATTATTGATCCAGTAGCATGTAACAAACGTACAAAGTACGATACTGAACACACACACAGCCTCTGGTCCTCACCTGGATTTTTCCAGTGAGCAGCACATTCCTGGCCTCGGCAGAGAGATAATCCTTATCGTTGAGGAAATCCTACAGGGAAAAGGGCGAAGAAAGTGTTACTGTGCTTTTATCGCAGTTTTGTCATTTAGTTCCGACCCAGTTCCTACCCACGAGCTATCTCCTCCAGGGTAAAGATGAGACTGGGTGAAGGATTGAGATATGGTGACTATGGAGTACAGTGAACTCACTGTCGTGTCCAAGCACTTGGACATGGACTTGGTGGTCGGCAACATTTCCCCAAATAATCACTCGTTATAACCGAGGTATGCAGAAGAGCATCTCTCAGTATACTGGATGACATGTTGAACCTTGAAGCAGATGGGCTATCATAGCAGCAGAAGACTGGCATTTAAACGATGCTCAGTTGGTATTACGGGGCCCAAAGCGTACCAAGAAAATCTCCCCCACACTATTACACCACCCCCACCATCCTGAACCATTGATACAAGGCATGTTTTCATCTTGTTTACACCAAATTCTGACCCTAGCATCAGAATGTCACAGCAGAAATCGAGACTCCTCAAACCAGGCAACGTTTTCCGATCTTCTACTGTCCAATTTTGGTGAACCTGATCGAACTGCAGGGTCATTTACCTGCTCTTGATCATTTACCTGATGTGGTCTCCTGCTGCTGTAGCAAATCTGCTTCAAAGTTCGACACATTGTGCATTCAGAGATGCTCTTCTGTATACCTCGGTTAGTGGTTATTTGAGTTACTGTTGCCCTTCTATCAGCTCAAACCAGTGTGACCGTTCTCCTCTGACCTCAGACATCAACAAGGCATTTTCACCCAGAGAACTGCAGCTCACAGGATATATTCTCTTTTTTTGGAGCATTCTTTGTAAACCCTAGTGATGTTTATGTGTGAAAATCCCAGTAGTGCAGCAGTTTCTGAAATACTCAGACCAGCCCGTCTACAACCATGCCGTTTTCAAAGACACTTAAATCAACGTTCTTACCAGTTCTGATGCTCTGAATGCATCGAGTTGCTGCCATGTGATTGGCTGATTAGATATTTGTGTTAATGAGCAGTTGAACAGGTGTACATAACGAAGTGGCCGGTGTGTGTTGCTGGTGTCAAATGGGCTGTTTTACTGATATCCTATATAACTCACTTCATTCAGCATTGCTGCTGAATTATGAATGAAGAAAGCACTACCTTATCAGGTGGAGTGAAGAACTTGGTGGGCAGGACAGGGTCTTTGGGTGAGTCCAAGTGACAGGAAGTGCTCTTATTAGTGATGACGAACAGCGCCACGTCACAAACGATGTACAGCTTCTATTGACGGCAAGAGAAACCAAATGACAACGATTCTGAAAGTGAACATTTCAACATGAAACATTTAGGCGCATAAAAGACGACGACATGCTGAAGCTCACGGACCTCGTTGGCCTTCGGATCATCGGGCGCTTGAGCGACTTTCGTCTGTTTGATGTTCTCCACCATCTTCCTTAAAAACGAGTGACTGTTATTCTCATTCTTTGTCATCAGCACCTCCAGCATGAACCACAAACACCTGGTGAACGATCAGACAGAACAAAGTTAAAACAACACGCCACACCTCGGCAACTAAGAACTGGCAAGTGTGTGTGTGTGTGTGTGTGTGTGTGTGTGTGTGTGTGTGTGGATCACTCACTCTTTCATATCTCTGAGCTGTTCAAAGTCCTGTGGTTTTGTGAAGTCCGGGTCGTGTGCCAGCAAGTGGATCATATATGGCACCACGTACTCCGGCAAGAGGGACAGGAGCTTCTCTGGGGAGGAGACGGTAAGATGAGTGTGGTGTGTGGTGTGTTAACTCTTTACTAATGCATTCGAAAGAAGCTGTAATATTACAGTGAAATTACACTTCACGTCTGCAGCAATGGGCCCATTCAAACCCGGCAGTGACATGCACCCCGAGTGATCTGATTGTAAGTGGACAGAGCTAAATCCAGGTGTGAACGGGGTCACGTACGTCTCGAAGACGCACTGTGATCCGATCACTCCATGATTCGGAGGTAGTCTGGGACGAATATGCAGCTCAGCATGTCCCAGACAGCAACAAAGGAGCACCTGATAGTCTGTTGTTTGATGTGAACACTGACTGAAGCTCTATCTGTATCAGTATGATTTTACTGCATCATGACGGACTGATTGGATAACTGGATAAACGAGCTGGTGTAATAGTGTTCCTCTTAGAGTGGCTGATATTCTGGGCTTATTTTTGGTTATCTAACCCTAACCAATCTAGGGGGGTGAGAGACTTCGCTTTCAAAAGTTATAAAATAACAGCCACCATAGTGTTCCTATTAAAGTGACCATCGAGTGCACACTTGTGTCCTTCCTTACCCTGTGCCATGGGATTCTGTTTGATGTATTCCCGACGGACGCTGATGTTTTTCAGAAGGCACTGTCTAGCGTGGGCGCGTCTCTCTTTAACCGGGTCTTTAGCGCACAGAGCGAACACGGCCATGTACTCCAGGGGCAACAGCAACTTGCCCAGGGCCATGTGCAGCTTCTGGGCGAATATCTGACGCACTTGATAACACTCGTCCTGGGAGAGAAGAGATTTTAGCATTTTAAAATACGCACATGCGTATGCATATGCGTATGCACGTTGGCGTGAACTGCACATGTGTACGGGGGTACGGGGCACCCTCACGTGTAATACTTACGTTAATGACGAGTCCACAGAGCTGGAACTGTTCTGGTGTGATGATGTCGTGATAGCAGGGCTCCTGTGCCAGTTTCAGAATGGCGCTGCCCGCCGCCAGTCGTAGCCGAGACATGTCTGACTTGCTGCACAGACGGAGATGTGGGACGTTTTAGACCGGAAAAGGTCAAGGCAACTTTTTTTTTTTTAAACCGTATTTTCTAACCAGTTTAGTAAGACACCGATTCCCACCAGCCGACCAGCTCTGCACTCCTACGACAGCTTTCACAAGGCTAATAAACACCTCCCCCAGGGAACATGAAGCCAAACACTTCTCTGGGTCTGGGCATTCATGTAGATGTTACTTAAACACGGTCTTATTACTTCCCACACTACACACACACTGCACCTACTACCTCACTGCAATTTGCACCCCCTTGTATATACCTCTAACGCTCAGTCACTTTATATCTTATTTGTACTCCTCACTTTGCATTGCAAACCACCAGGTTTGTTATACAGATGTGACATATTTATTTCACTATTTGGTTAATTTATATTTTACATCTTTATTCTTATATTTTTTATATTTTTATGTCATTGCTGCTCTGTGTGCCCTCAATTGCCCCCCGGGATGAATAAAGTTTTCTGAATCTAACCCCACTTACCTAAACGCTGTTACAGACCAACCACACCAACTTGGTATTATCTAACACAAACGGCTCTGATCAGGTGCAACTTGGAGCCTCTGCGGCATTTACCGACAATTTATTCTGGCTTGTGTACAACATTATCCTGAACTGTATCTTTCTTTAGCATCACTAAGAACCTATAAACAGAATATCTGATTATATCAAACCTGTACATGGTATTGACCCCTGAACTTTACCTACCAGATCTTTTTCTGTTCGGTTAGGTCTCCCTCGCTGACCAGCATGGCAGAGAGCAGTCTGAGAGTGGAGTTAGCCGATTTAGACTGGTTATTCTTCATCCCCAACAGCCACCGCACCAACAGCTTGATGGCTTGAACCTGGAACGGACGCTCGGCATTAGACAAAAACAAAAACAAGCGTTACGACTGCAAGGCTTCAGTCCGGGTTCTTTAAACACACCTTTGCCAGAACTTCCGGGGAAACTTCATCATCAGTTGTCCAAAGTCGACCATTTTTACTGCCCACAGACTACAAAGGAAATGAGAGAAAGACAAAAATAAGTACCACAAAATCAGAAACATGATTAAGGCAAAAAAAAAAAAAAAAAAAAAAAAAAAAAAAAAAAAAAAAATTTATGTGCTTACTCTGTCATTCATCAGCAGATCTTTTACGATGAAGTTGGCTACAATGGACTTCATGGGCGAGGCGAACTGATCCGGAGCCAGCATAGAGATATGACCCAAAGAAACGAGAGGGGTGATCAGCTGCTCAGGGACGTCGGCGTTCAGACTACGACTCAGCGGCTACAGGGACATGGTGGAATGTTGGAAGAGAAATATTACCGTTAACATGCTGGTCATGCATATATGTCAGAAAATACACTCACCATCCACTTTCAGAGGAACACCTCTGAACACCAGCTCATTTATCCAGTCAGTCGATCATGATGAAGCGGCGCAGTGCATCAGATTGTGCAGGTTAAGGTCAAGAACTTCAGTTAATATTCACAGCAAACGTCAGAATGGCAAAAGTGTGATCTCTGTGACTTTAACTGTGGAACGGTTGTTGGTGCCGGACAGGCTGGTTTGAGTATTTCATATACTGCTGATATCCTGGATATTTCACACACACCAGTCTCTAGGAGTTTACACAGAATGGTGTAAAAAAAATAAAATAAAATAACAATGCCAGTGAGGGACAGTTCTGTCTTGCTGTTGAGAACTTGGATGAAATTAAATTCGTCTGATTGGTTTGAGCCACCAGGAAGGATCCTGTAGCTCATATAATCACTCTTTACAACCGTGGTGAGCAGAAAAGCATCTCGGCATGCACAAAACATTGAATGCTGAGGTTATAACAGCAGAAGACCAAATCAGGTTCCTCTCCTGTCAGCCAGGAATAAGACTCTGTAGACCGAGACGCACCAAAACTGGTCAGGAATAAAAGATCACTCGGCTTTTTCCAGTCTCCAACTGTCTAGTGTGGATGAATCTGTGCCCATGACAGCCTCGGATTCCTGTTCTTTGGCTGGCAGGAGTGGAACCTTGTGTGTGTTTCTGTTGCTGAAGCCCTTCCACCTCAAGGTTAAAATTTGTGCGCATGCTGAGATGCTTTTCTGCTCACCATGGTTGTAAAGAGTGATTATCTGAGTCACTGTAGACTTCCTGTCATAAGCGTAGGATTCCAGCTTGCCGACCCTCCACACACGGGACCATCCTGGGAAAAACTGTTATGTGTGAAAATCCCAGGAGATCAGCAGCCCACGTGGCACCAACAACCATGCCACTAGTACCAGAGATCGCACCTTTCCTCCATTCTGATGTCCGATGTGAACGTTAGCTAAAGCTCTTGACCTGTATCTGGACGATTTTATGCATTGTGCTGCTGCCACATAACCGGCTGACTGGATAACCGCAGGTGTGTTCCTATTAAAGTGGACGGTGAGTATGTTTAACATTCAAGACTGGCTCTACAGACACATTCTTTAAATCTGTTTCTGAAAGAGAAATGTTAAAATTTCGACAGAGAACCTCGAATATCTGAGCCAGCTGCACTTCTTTGTTGTGGAAGATGGCGTGGATGCAGTGCACCGCCTGCTTGGCTTGGTGTGGGGTCCCTCTCTTGGCTTTCTGGTGAAGTATGGGAATAAGGGTCCTATAGAGAGACAAGGGAGGGTCAGTATTACAAATTTTAAACTATGTGACTGATAGAACAAGTGCGATCTTAAAAACCTTACTACAATTGGGAACAAAAAAGGGTAAGTTGTAGCTACAAATGTTACAAAAGTGCACTCGTGCACTGCGTTTCCATACGATCTGATCTGCGGCAGCTCGCTTTCAATCTTCTGGCCTGTGTTTCTGAATATCTGAATGGCGGCCTCTGCCACCTTGTCATCCTCCATTTTGAGACACTGCAGAAGCGACTCATAAGTCTCGGCGGAGTGGAAGGATGTGGGGTGGGTGAAAGACAAAACCTGAGAGAGAGAGAGAGAGAGAGAGAGACGAATTATGGCACAAACATGGACACAACATTGTTCAACGTGCTTTTAAGTGTTTCATTTGACAAATTATGAGGGCTAAAGCACATATATGTAAAACCTGTACTTCCTGTTTATCTCCCTACTTTGAAGCTTAAACTGGTCAGGTATCTCGAATGCTGAGTCCAGGACCTGGACACAGCGCAGACGGCTCAGTTAACTTTCTTTTGAGTTGCCGAAGCCCCGTCCACTTCTTGAATACAAATAGAGCTGCGAGCAGCAACGTGGGGGCCAAGCAAGCTGACGGAATTGCTGAACTGCTGCAGCAATGCCGAAATACTACACTTTTCATGAAGCCACATGCACGTCACTAACGTAGCGTCTGATTTATGCAAGACACAGATTGTCTGTCCTGCACGTGGGACTTTGGTGGGGAGGAAGTGACACCACAGGGACACACAACCGCGTTGGATGACTTCCTGTACATAGTGATGGGAGAGACAAACTCCTGTGTGTTACAGCTAAAGGCAGCTGCCAATGGCAAATAAATCAGCAGAGTGAAGTCTCCTTGGACATCTCTTTACATCAATGGCATGATTTAAGATAGATTAGTTGAGAAATGGCAGCAGTTCCTGTTTAAATTCTTGGCTGCCACAAATATATTCTTTCAAAAATCAAAGATTTAAAAATGAGCATTTATGGGTCATGGTCAAATGATATGTGCCAAAAGTCATGAAGAAAATCACATTCTGCTCATCCTGACGTCCCCTAATGGTCAAGCTGCACAAAACAGAAGCTCAAATACCAAGTCTTGTTTAAATACATCAAGGAATTACCAAATTATTACAAATTCCACTTTGGTATCTCCGCCATCAGACATACTCATGAAACAGTAAAAGGCAACATGGGCACTGACCTCAACATGCAAGAAAGACTTCACTTTACGATCATGATTTTACAAAAAAAAGGTTTACCGTATTTTCCGGACCATAAGGCACACCGTATTATAAGGCGCAGTCTGAATTTCGGGGTCTATTTCTGTATTTGACCCACGTATAAGGCGCACCGTACTAT
>JAOVVH010000040.1:9591676-9602852 GCA_028566435.1 Scorpiodoras heckelii
CAGCACCTCTGGGAACTCCTTCAAGACTGTTGGAAAACCATTTCAGGTGATTACCTCATGAAGCTGATTGAGAGAAGGCCAAGAGTGTGTAAAGCTGTAATCAGAGCAAAAAGTGCTACTTTGAAGAATCTAAAGTCTAAAACATATTTTGGTTTGTTTAACACTTTTAATTTACATGATTCCTTATGTGTTCCTTTGTAGTCTGGATGACTTCAGGATTCATTTACAATGAAGGGGGAAAAATAAAATAAAAATATTGAATGAGAAGGTGTGTCCAAACTTTTGACTGTTCCTGTACGTCTGCACCAATGACCACACACTTACGTCTGGACCAATCACGGCATACTCGCGTCACTCGGGGTCCCTATGTGCGGAGAAAAGCACCTACCCTGAAGAAGGCACTAGAACAGTCCCTATAGACGATGTTCTAAGAACTACAGTCGTCCCCAGTTCCTGCAGTGTGAACATGTGAGAAAGGGGGCACGGTTCTAAGAACTATAAACAAGTACTTCCAGTGTGAAAGTGCCTATAGAGCCCTTCATTAGCCGAGTCAGGTGTTAGAGCTGGTCAAACAGTAAGTCCATAAGATCAAGCAGGACTAATCTGAAATATGTCACTTTATGTGGAATGAATATAAAACGACGGTTTACTGCTTTTTAATTCAATAACAAACAAACGAACTTTTTCTGATATTCTAATAATATGAGGTGAGATATTTGGACTAGGACATCAGCCAGAACATTAACACCACCAAACCAATGATGGGTGATCTTATTATAACATGATCATCTCATTTCAGGGGGTGGGGTATATTTAGGCAGGAAGTAAACCGTCAGGTCATAAATCTCGTGTTTGTTCGGCGTAGTTCATGAAAACTATATAAAGTGGTGGCGGGATCTCTATAGAACCTGCCACCTGCAAGCAGGAATTTTTTCTTGAGAAAAAAATTATAAAAATTCCTGACAGATAAGTGGACAGAAGCAACCGCTTAACAGCTCAGGAGCGGTTACAACTTGGAAACTAGACGGCATTAACACAACTGCTAGCCTGGTGATGGTCTACCCGTCATGCTGAAATAAGCCTCACCCTCTTGTCCAACATTCTCTCCCGGACAAAGCCCAGCAGCTGGTCGTTAACCAGGTTCAGGTCCTTCTTCCCGGCGTTGATGATGGTCACTATGACATCGTGCCGGATCGCCTCCTCGGGGTCATGTGACCTCACCCTCAAGTACTCTGGTGATGAGAAACAGTTAAAGCGTACCGAGTTGTAGAAAAAAGAAATATCATGCAACAACACACACACACACACACACACACACACACACACACACACACACACAGAGATATACACCTGTAAGGTCCTTAGCCAGGTTTGGATGGTTCATGAGGCAGTGGCTGGCAAACTTCACACACTCCAGTCTCACAGGCACGTGGATATCATTAAACCTTGGAGATACACAGAAGAATCCATGTATGAAGAAAAAAAAAGTCTAAAAAAAAAAAAAATTAAGTAAACATAAAAATATGTTCTGAGCTCACCTTCCCAGGAAGCACTGCCAGAGCAGGCGGTTTTGGGTTGCCAGTTCTGAGTCTTTCGCACCGAAGAGTTTAGCCAACAGTTTTACAACAGCTAATCGTTCTTCTCCATCATTGCTCTAGGCAGACACACAAATACTTCAGTTGGTCTTTTGTGCAAACAAATGAAACTGCATGTAAACTAGAGGTGTAACACAACAGAGATTTCTGTGTTTGTACCTCTGTCTTTTACAGATCTTTTTCATTTTCATATGTGAATTCGACTAAAACCTGGAAGTGGGTGTGGCCTATCTTTAAAGCCTATGTGAATCTACGTTGTACAATGTTAATAAAAGTGTTAAACTAAAGTATGACTTTTTGAGAGTTAGAGCAGCTACCCTGGCCCTGTGAGTCGCCTGTGATATACGAAAGCTATACAAAAGCTTATTTCTTAAGTGTTTACAAAAAAATTGTTTTATTTTATTTGGAGCTCAAGTAATTCAATGTTCAGGTTAAACAGTATGTCACACATTACTATCATAAACTTCTATGTCATTAGACAGTATATATACTCATACATTGCAGCTATATACTGCACTTCATAAATATACACTACTCTTAACCGGTTTCCCCTGAAAAGGCTGAGAAAAAAAACAGAAGAAGAATGTGTCCAATGTTTTCTGTGCCTGAATAGTTTTCTCTAATTTCATTGTGTATGTGTGTGTGTTTTTCTTTAGCTGTTCTGCTGATGGGAGTTGTGTTGAAACACTCCCCTGGGGCTTCCACTAGCTGTTCTTTAAAGTTCGCCCTACATAAAGACCTTGTATGGTTTGTATGTAATTTGTATGTAATGTTTGTTTCAACATTTTATGGACATTTAGTGCTTGAACGTGTGTGTGTGTGTGTCTCACCTTCAACTTAAACTCAAGTTGTGGCATGACGGAAACGAGTAACGGAGGGTCGATGGCAAACAGCTCTTGTATGAGGTCAAACACGTGCTCCGACAGATCACTCACAGAGGACTTACCCATCACCAACACCTGATTAAAGAACTAATGCATACAACAGCACAGGGTAAACAACACAGCAGGAAATAAGAGGAGTGTTACAGATAAGAAAATTAAACGAAACACACACACACACACACACACACACACACACACACACACACACACACACAGACAAAACACTTACTGAGGCAATGCATGTTTCAATGGTCTGCACAGTCCTCTTTAGCAACATCTTGGCCAAGTCATATGCTTGTTTATTCAGGTTCTACACAAACAGGAAATGTCATTATTATTATACACACAGTAAAAACAAGCAGCACTCAAAGGAGCAACAAAACAACACATGTGGCACTTATTTCTTACCATTTAGTGCTAAAACTGGTGAACTGATCTGCTAGCTGAAGAGCAAATCCATACCTTGTGTGCAGGGATGAGGTTAATGAGAATGGTGTCTAGCAGCTCTTGGGTTACTCCATCACCCTCCATTATGATGGAGCTCATCAGGTCAAGCATGTGCATTTGCACTTTCTGGTTATGGCTGTTACTGAAAAGACGACAAAACGGCAGCAGCATCATTCATGAGCTCAATATGTACATGCAACTGGAACACACTTCATTCACATTTAGTGCTACTTTCTGATTTTGACGCTCCATTATAAATGAAAATGATATCAAAATAATTTGGTCAAAGCGTTTTGCTGGATTTCTGCATGAAATGCAGAAGCTGAAATCCTCAGTTAAAAATCAGAGTTAGTGCATCACAGTCTGGAAGAGCAGGCCAGGCAATTTGTATGAGATTTTTTTTAAAAACTGAGCCTTCTTGAGTTAACCGTCCCTATGTTTGGTGTCGTTCTGTCGTTGAAACATCCATCTTCTGTAATCTGGCTTGCTGATTGCTGATGCATCCCATGCTGCATTACTACTGCATGTAAATTTACACACATATGGTACGTATACTACTGAGGCAAGGCGTTTTCTGCCGTGCTGCACAATCTGTGCGCCGGAAAGGATATCCTCTGTGTAGGATAACGACAGAGAATCAGAAAGAAACGGAGAAGAAAGACCAAGAACGCCATTTCCACTTGTCTCAAGTTACGTCTAGGCTGCCTCACAGGGATGCTGTAACCAACACAGCTGTAAAAATAAACATTGCAGTGAGCACTGTCCGATATGCAGAGGTGAGCAAATCAGTAGCCCTTGTGTCAGAGACGAGCAGATTGTGTGTCCTGGTTTAATTAACTCCATAACTGACTTCTGCATATCAAACATATAAGTAAATAAATAAATTATCTGATTTAGTATACAGCTATAAACATGATCTTCATTCAGTTCAGTTGATGCTGTATGATGCTCAATGTATGATTTCTCCACCACTGATATGAACGCATATTAAATTGGAATAAATCGGACCTACTTGATAACAGAGAAGAGCGTTTTGAAGAGCTGAATAAAGATCTCGTTACAGTCCTCCAGCTCAAAGCATATATTATACGACTTCACCCATGCCAGATTCTGTACAGAAAAATAAACAAATACAATTATAATACTGCTGATGAACACAAGTCAAACTGATCGGCAATAAAATAACATGCTTGATCTGACTGGACCGATAAACTCCTCACCTCCAGTAGGTAGAAATATCTGTTGAACTGCGGACTCTTTGTGTCCTCCAAACCCTTCAGCTGACGTGTGATGAACAAAAAAATCTCCTATGCACAGGGAAATTGTTAAATAAACACCCAAACATACAACGTTCACCAAATGTGTGTGTATGTGCAGTGTAAAATGTAAGATATGTTCTGCAACACACATGTCTAATGTTAAAAAAAAAACTTCTATCAACTTCAAAATAGTTTGAATTAATTCGTCATGTACAGTATACGGTGCAAGGTTGCCTTTCCTCTATAATCCTACAGGTGGCGCACTCTAAACTATTCACACGCATCGGCCGCCAGAACAGCATCCCATCTGGTGGGAGCATTTACTGGTTATTTGCATACTTTGTTTATAAATAATTACACCAGATGATACACCAGGGATATCTGCTGCTCCTCTACAGATGGTTTAAACAGAGTATCTGGAGGAACTTTAGCTTTCATCATGTGAGTGGAAAAACAGTTTGAGTCATTCTCATACATAAAGCTTTACAGATACGACAGAGGATCAGTGTCCTGCTGTAGAACCCAACTTCACTCGAGTTTTAGTCACAAACTGACAAGTCTCTTTCAGGATTTTCTCATAGACAGCAGAATTCGTGGTTCCATCAAGTGTCCAGGTTCCACAGAAGCGAAGCAGCCCCAGACCATCACACACTGATTTTAACTGAAGCACGTGAGGCCTGCAGGTCTTTAGATTATCTGGGTTCTTCTGTGACCTCCTGGACGAGCTGTCGATGTGCTCTTGGTAAGATTTTTGTATAACTGATGAGACCTCATGACTATGGTTTGAAAAACTGAGTGTCTTCACTGGGACAAGTGTGTATGGTAGGGCTGGGCGATATATTAAAATATATCGAGACATAAACAGAGTGGGATATGAGTAAGGCGATATTGTTTATATCGATAATTGACTTTTTTGCGCTAATTGCGCTAAGTTTAAATCTTGTGCAAAGCTGTGCTCTGCCCTGCTCACTGCCCCACCCCCACCCACTCGCTCTCTCGCTTGCTCTTTCGCTCGCTCTCAAAAAAAATGGCGGCGAGTAACACAGCGCGTGAAGAGGAGTTATTGTGTAAAAACAAGAACTACGGGTCGGTTATATGGAAATGGTTCATTAACTAGTTACTGTTGTTTACACCATAACCTAAATGCACTTGTTCCAGGCTACAGTTTCTTCATGTGTTAAACAGTGGAGGCCATGTAAGAGACATAAATGTTTAATTTATTTTACAATTATTTATTTGTGTTGTAGGCTACATTTTCATTTACTTTCAGATACCTTTCCAGAAAAGTACATTTCCATTTTGTTATGGTTTGTTTTTTGTTTACATGTGCAATATGCTCTTACCATGCAGCTTAACATTAACTTAACATTAGCTTTTTACAGACACTGTGGGTCTGTTAGTTAATGGAGTCATCTGTCATGTACTTCAGTCTTTATTTTGATAAATAAAAATGTTTTTCTGACATTTTGTTTAGCTTTGCTTTACACTTGATTTTTTTTAATCATGAAAAATAGCAAAATGTACAATCATGAGGGAAAAGTTAAGACACCAATTGAAAACTTTTGTCTTAAATATATGTAAACACTGTCATCTGATTTTCATTTGAGTGATACTGAGAGATAAGGTTGAGGTAACACATCAAACTGAATGTTCTGTTTATAAAATGCTCATAAAATTGATTTTTTACATAATGTTTCACAATGTATCGTGTATCGCCATTCAGCTAAAATACGTTGGGATATGATTTTTTGTCCATATTGCCCAGCCCTACTCTGAAGTGCCTTTTTGTTATCACCTCCTTATTGGAAGAAAAAATATAGAGATATATATTGTATATCGCCATTCAGCTAAAAATATCGAGATATAATTTTTGGTCCATATCGCCCAGCTCTAGTGTACGGGTACCTTGAGTTTATCATGAGAGGTGTATGGGGCTTCAGGGGCATAGATCCTGAAGATGTCTGCAAGGCAGCAGGCCACGAGTAGCCGAACATCCTTATTGGGGTTCCGCAGGAAGAACTCAGAGGCCAGGTGTAGTGCGAGGGCCAAGTACTGCTGCTTTTCCTCCTCAGAGTCCTGATCCATGTCCATGTACGTTTTCACCACCAACTGAGACGGAGAGAGAGACAGCGACAGAGAGAGAGAGACAGCGACAGAGAGAGAGAGAGAAAATGACGCAGAAATAAATCAATGTAATGATGACTCCATGTTCATAACTTACATAATAACTGAACGTTAGAGCCAAAAACTACAAACGAGAGCAGAGTCAATAATGCCGGTTCCCTTGGTGCAACCAAAACAGCTCTGATCTGTTGAGACATGGACGCCAAAAGACCTCGGAAGGTGTTCTGAGGTATCTGATACCAAGATATTAACTTTTATATTAGACTGCAAGCACTACATACCAGGAACACCTCACCAGACCTGCCCTTTTTGGAGATGCTCTGATCCCGTAATCTCATAATCACAATCTGGAACTGGTCAAAGTCACTCAGATTCTTATGGTTGCCTGTTGTTCCTGCTTCCAACACATCAGCTTTGAGAACTGACTGGTCACTTACTGACTAATATATCGCCCCCCTTGACAGGTGCTACTGTAATGAGATAATGTTATTCCTGTCACCTGTCAGTGGTTTTAATGTTATGCCTGATCTGTGTATACACACTGTGTTAATCTATATGAATTAAAATTTGAAGGTAAGTGGAGATTAGAGATTTTGGCTGCTTGCTGTGCACATCTGATCAACAGGCTCTTCTATGGTCTTCTCCACACTCCTGATCATTTATGGATTTATTCATTCAGTCAATCATCAGTGGCATCAGTGCAAAGCATAAAATCATGTCACTGCAGCTTCAAGAACTTTCAGCTAATGTTCACATCTAACATCAGAATGGAGAGAGATGTGATCCAGGCTACTTTGTGTTTAATGTTTGTACCAGATGGGCTGGTTTGAGCGTTTTCACAAACGGGAGCATTTACGAAATGATGCAAAACATTTTCAGTTGATTTTCATGCAAACTTCCAGTGAGCAGAAGTTCTGCCAGGAGAAACGCCTTACTGTTGGGAGCAGACTTACACTGTATACCGGTACGCTAAAGGCTCCACAGTACCCGGGTTTTAAAAAAGCACTCATAGGAATCTGTCTCTTTAAACACAACGCCGACAGCGGCGATGTCGCTCCAGTGCCGTGTGTGACATCGTGGGAAACGACCCTGACCGAGTTTGTAATATGAGTTGCAGCGAGTGTGAATGAGTCAAGAGCAACAGCAGAGACAGCGTTTTGGTTTTGGTTTTGCTCAGAGACTAGACTTGAAGCGATAGAAGCAGCTTCCTCACTGACTAAGAGAGCCCCGAAGTGGAATATGGAGATATTTTAGGTGAATTTTAAGTGAACTGAAGTGAAGTATTGACCTACTGCGCTTGCACACAGAGGAATCAGTCCTCCGCATTTAACCCATCTGTACAGTGAAACGCACGTCGGGGGTTAGGTGTCTTGCTCAACGGCACTTCGGCTGCGTCTTGTTGTTGGTTTCGGGGATCGAACCAGTGACCTTCTGGTCATGAGGCTGGTTCCTTAACCCCAAGAACACAGCTGCTTTTAAGTGGAGGAAAAAAGACGAGCTGATGATCCATGTAAGAAATACTGAGTGATTGAAAAGCCCCTCTGTAGTAGTAATATACAATGTTGTACGCAAATAACGGCGTCAGAAACACCGTCACGGAGGAGACGTTTCAATGATGCGTACATATTTGCGCCTTCCCAATTTCTTCGATTTTTGTTCATTTATTGTTATTAACATATTTCAGATCATCCAAATAATTGTAATATACTATATATTAATATAATCGTAAATAAACATTAATTTAGTATATGTGCAATACAAGTTAACACAAAATAAAGTTTTTAAGTGTTAAACGATCGTTCCCTTCACGGAAGATAAACGTTTATTCGAAAGCTGTATCAGCCACGTGAAAAAGTAATTATCTTCTGTATCTAATAACTGGCTGTACCTCCCCCGGCAGGAACAACAGCAATCAAACGTCCATGATGACCTGTGATGAGTTTTTTCCTCACTGTGAAGGAATTCTGTCCCGCTCTTCTTAACATAAGTGTTTTACTTCGGCTACACCGGAGGGTTTTAAAGCATGACCTGCCCATGTACATTCTTGCTGCAGCATCTCAAAGGGATTCAAGTCAGAACCTTAAAACCTTACTTTTGTTTCATTTGAGCCATTCAGATGTGGACTTGCTTGTGTACTTCAGATCATTGTCCTGCTGTAGAACCCAACTGCACTTGAGCTTTAGGTCACAAACTGACAGGCAGATGTTTTCCTTCAGGATTTTCTGATAGACAGCAGGATTCATGGTTCCATCAGTTATGGCAAGTCGTCCAGGTCCTGCAGGAGTGAAGCAGCCCCGGAACATCACACTACCACCACCACCACCACTACCACCACCACCATGTCTGAACGCTGGTATGATGCTCTTATCTTGAAATGTGGCGTTAGCTTTACGACATATGTAACGGGACCCATGCCTTTCAAATGTTCCACCTTTGACTCATCAATCCATAGAATATTCTCACAAAAGTCTTGTTGGTCATCTAGATGCTTGTGTGCAAATATGAGACAAGCCTTTGTGTTCCCCTTTTGGTCAGCAGTGTGTGTTTTGCACCTTGAAACTCTCTCATGGATGCCATTTTTGTCCCGTGTCTTTTTTTTTAGTGTGGAATTGTGTACATTGTCCTTAACTGAGGCATTATTTGTATATAACGGCTCTCACTGTGGTTCACTGGAGTCCCAGAACCTTAACAATGGCTTTGTAACCCTTTCCAGACTGGCAGATTTCAACGCCTTTGTTTAGCACCTGCTTTTTTAGACCTTCTAAGCTGCTTCACACTGACACACAGGTCCTGTTTAAGTGCTGTTTAGATTCAGCAGGTCTGGCAGTAATCATGCCTGGGTACGAATACTGAAATTGAACCCAAGAGTTAATTCAACTTGATTAACAGTTTGATTTAGTAGCTAAGGGGGAAATTACTTTCTCACGTACGGTAGTGCTGAACGGCATTTTTCCTTCGATAAATGAAATAATTTCGTTTTGGCTCAAGTTATTTTTGTCTAATATTAAAAGTAGTTTGATGATCTGAAACATTCAAGGTTGGCAAATAGACAAAGGTTAAAAAAATAGGTTAAAGAACTAGTAAACGATTCTTCACAACATCCCCCGTACATCCACCGACAACACAAATGAATTCATGCACATGTACATCTTTATAGTGTGAAGTCACAAATATGATTTTATACACAGATTTGTAAATTGCCTATTTTAATATTTCGAATGCTGCATAATTTCAGAATCAGGATCAAAATATTTAGGCAGGTATTGCATGAAAGTCATAATTTTACAGGACAACATCCCAAAGAGTTAAGAACAGTGTGTGAAATAATCTAACTGCTGGTAATCTAGGGTTCCTTCTTCAGAGCTCCAGTGTTATGCTATCTTACAGACTCTATACACAATATACAAGATTTCAAGCCAGGGCAATTAACCGGTAGTAGCTGGTGGCTAATTTCAGTAAGGAGACAGACTACGAAACACAGGCATGTGCACGCAGGACGCACGTAGGACACATTCTGACTCACTTCCTGAAGAACTATATTCACTACAGTTTTCGTGGCGTTCAGACTACACTGACGACTTGTGCATATACTCTGTTGTGATTGGTCGAAAAGCAGGCCATATTTTCATACCCGCAGAATGACCTCTGGTGGACTACAGTACAATAACACACATATGGTACGTCTGCCCACACCAACATTATTCCTTCCTCAGGGTCACTGATACCTACAAAGTCCACCAAAACCACACTACCATCAGTATACCATCACCGACTGCTGATAGTCGGGGGTACGACAGTGGCAAGTTCTGAATCCAAGAGAGCATGTTTGGGATATTGTAGGACGGCAGAGGTGCACTGTGACAAATCTTTAGGATGTCAACATGGACCAGAAGCTCAGTCAACTGTTCCCAGCTTCCCACTTTGTGGCCTCCATGCAGCGAAAAACTGAAATTCCTGACAGCTGTTCCTAATAAAAGAGCCAGTGAGCGTATATCCTTCATATTCAAAACCCATCTAGCTTTAGGACCATGGAGTGCTGCTGTTTCTGTCTCTGTGTGTGTGTGTATGAGTGTGTGTGTGAGAGAGACAGACAGAGTGTAGTGGGGGAGTATGCAGTCAGTGCCACAGAAATGTGAGAGCCAGAATACTCACTCAGGTCCTGTTCAGCCTTGGAATCAATATCAGGTTCACATGATCAGATCACAAATGGACAGCGCTGAGTAATTACACGTCAGGCTCAAATAATCCATCTCACTAAATCAATCTCATTCATCAGGATAGTTTACTGCTTAAAAGAACACATTTTAAATGCTACTTCTGAACGGTTGTGTCCTTCAACAGGGTTTGAATGTGCAATCAAGACATTTCTTTTTGTTTGTTTAATGTCATAATTTTCATCCAAATGGATTCTTTGTGGGTAAAAAGACCCAAACATTTTTCTATGTAAACATCATTATGCACTGTGCAGGACCTTAAAGCTTAGATGACTCAGTAGATGACTCAATATCCTTGACTTTATAAAAATCTAGATAAAATCTACTTGCAGGTAAAGATGCAAAACTGTTCACTTTCCACTCACTTAAAATGGCATAACAGCTGTAAAAAAAAAGCGTCTGCTAAATGACGTAAACACTGTGTTCACTTCCTGTGCACTCTATGAGAAACATCCACAATATTGCTCCACCTTGTAGATGTAAAGTCAGAGACAGTAGCTTGTCTGTTGTTGCACAGTTTGTTAGCCATCCTCTAATCCTTCATCAGGATGCTGGTGACTGGACATTTTTTGGTCCGTGGACTATTTTCAGTCCAGCAGTGACACTGAGATGTTTAAAAACTCCAGCAGCACTGTTGTGTCTGATCCACTCAC
>JAOVVH010000040.1:9610460-9629583 GCA_028566435.1 Scorpiodoras heckelii
AGGAGGCCCTACACCATACTAATAAATTATTGTGGTCTAAAACCAGGTGTTTCAGTTTCATTGTCTAACCCCTGTACTTCTTTTTTTTTTTCGCATGTAAAACCCAGCAGCCTTCATTATGTTTTTATCTGTAAAGTGATCTGTTATTGTTGTAACGTTGCTTTTGTGACTGACATACAAACATTTCTGTGTAACATTTTTTTTGTTCGAAAAATAACATTTGGAAATATAAAATATTTTTGTACTGAATCAATAATACAGAACTAAAAAAAAGACTTTTGCACTGTACTGTACTTACAAATCACGAACACTGGAGACTCCTTCATCCATAACTGTTAAATGTCTCCTAACACAAAGTTGCCAATATCAACAATTATAACGTTTTCTTTTGTTAAATAACAAATACATTAAAAAAACCAAACATTTATATCACAGTGCAGTTGAAAGCTCAAATCTGATTGGTCGTACGACGTGCATTATTTTCGTATAACAGCACGGACAATAGTTCCAGTTAAATCTAACTATTGACCATTAAACGGCACGGCATATCATTCATTCAGTCATTATCTTAACCGCTTATTCCTGTTTCCAGGGTCATGGGAGAGTCAGAGGGCAGGGGGCGCAAGGCAGGATCAACCCTAGACAGGGCGCTAGTCTATCGTACGACACACACACTCATACACATTTTCATTCATACACACACTCGGGGCACTTTAGAGACACCAATTAACCTAATATGCCTGTCTTTGGACTGTGGGAGGAAACCGGAGTACCCGGAGGAAACCCACACAGACACGGGGAGGACCCGGACCACTCCACCTGGGGATCGAACCCAGGACCTTCTCGCTGTGAGGCGACAGCGCTACCCACTGCACCACCGTGTCGCCCCCCATGACATATCATTGATAAGTAAATTAAAAATTGTAATCAATGGCAAATCACTCAACCCCCTCAACAACATAACTTATTTTCTCACTGTGGTATAATTTTCTCACAAACAGCAGGTTTAATTTAATGCGCTTAATCTAATGTTAAAAAGCATAGACACTCCACAATAATCTACGCCTATTAATGCACAGATTTTTTTTTTAAACAAAAAATGTTAATTAACAAAGACAAATACTATTTAACAAAGAAATATTTTTCTGGTTTCTCTGTAAAACGACTTATTACCTTCTAGAAAGATGGACAAATATAAAAGTCTGGCTGTTTATAGCTATTATCACACAAGAGTTAACTAGCAACTAAGTTGAAAACAAGACATCTCAGGGTTGTAAGAATAACTCTGCTACATGTCGGGCTGCACAACACCATCCTGGTCTTGACTGTCAGTATTGTCTGATTAGATCACATCCTTGACTCACTCACTTTCTGGAGACAGTTTATCCAGGTCAAGGCTGTGGTGTATCCAGAGAGTGTCCTGGGAAGCCTGGGTTCAAAAACGCCAAGTCTGGGAAATGTTACAAAATCTAATTGTATAAAATAAACGTGTTTGGGATATTATTTGTGTATTCTTGCAATAATATACACCAATGGCAGCAGCCCAGTATCAGTAATTCGAGTGTGTAACAGAAAGGTCATGGTTTAACCAGCGGCCAAAATGATTCAAAAATGAGTCGATTCCAAAATGAGTCGATTCTACAATTCTACGCCACAGAGAGCGGATTAGTTAACCGGACTAAACGCCTCTGCTTAGTAATAGTGTTATAATTTTTGTTAAAATCATACTTAGTGAACTTAATTAACATGGCACTTTTCACTTTCGGTGTTATATTGGGTGACCTGCTGCATTTAGGAGTAGAGACTCTGTGTTTACTGTGTTGAATCGACTCCCAGGACATGCGAAAGGAATCGTTTGGATTCGGTTCAGGAATCAGAGAACGGGGAAGCTGTAGTGATTTGCGTTACTGCTGGAAATCAGAGAACACCGGAAGTCAGGAACGGGTTCGGACCGAAACCGCACGTCAAAGCGGCGGACTTGAGCGATCTCCACACGTCGGTTTTGTGTTACGCCAGAAAAGTGAGCTACATTTTGCAGTCTGGCCGCTAGTCGTGCTGTTACATTTCCTTGCCCAAAAAAAAGGTTGTTGCGTGTTTGTGCCACTTGCTCCACATGCTAATGGTCGTCTCCTGTGCGTGGAGACAAACTTGTACACAGTGGGACTCAGGGCCGATCTGGCGGAATGCCGAAGAAAAAGAAAAACGGACCGGGAGCAGGAGGAGCGGGAGCAGGAGGAGCAGGAGGAGGAGGAGGAGGAGGAGAACATGTCAGTGCTCATTGTAACCGCGGGCCAGACGGAGCAGCTGCAGTAACGCGCCATCTCTCGGGACCTGCCATGTCCGATTCGGGTTTGCAGAACCAGGACGAGATCGTGAGGAACATGCACGACATGTTTTCTCACTTGGACCCTGATGTCATTTACATCGTGCTTTCCGAGGCGGATTTTAACGGTAAGTGAAACTCGGGGGACGTGTTTGAGGAGTGAAGTTAGTTAGTGAGCAACTTTTTTAGCACAAAACCGTGACGGAGCTAGAAAACAAACTGGATCTGACGATCTGCCTGGAGATCTAACCTACAACCGAAAGTCCTCCTGCTTGTACATGAAGTCATTACGGTGATTTAGTTAGTTTGGCGTCATAAACGGATTAGTGCGTATACGCCTGCACGTTTGACCGACTGGATCACGTGACACCGAGCGGCTTTTAATAAAACAGCAATAGTAAAGTCTTTACAATGGCTTGGGACTAGCTTTTGGTTATTTTTAATAGGAGTATATTTGTATTCTACTGTAGGATTGTCAGCAGTTTATAAAGATCAGATGTTCATCCTGCTCAGGAAATATTCCTGGACCTGTATGTCTCTCAGTTGTCTAGTTATCAGGGTACAGTGCTGCTAAAACAAAATCTCCCTAACAATAACCTATCAATATGTATATGTATATCTTCTCTCGGTGTCCCTCTCAGTGGAAAACGCCATGGACGCCCTTCTGGAGTTGTCCGGTGCTGCGGAGGGGAAGAGCCGAACCTCTTCTTTGCTCTCCGGGTTCGACATGGCTGCTGCTCTGTTGGAACCGCGTCAGTCTCGAACCCCATCGCCCGCACTAAGAGCAGTCATTTCAGCAGTGTCTGGTTATGAAGAACCTCCTCAGGAGCTCAGCGCGGAAACGGCTCCACTAACTGAAGAGCTCGATTCTCATATTGACCAGGAACTGGAAACCTTAATGATGCTCCAGCGACTACCATCCTCTGTTAGTCCATCTGTCTTGCCTGTACCTTCAGAATCACTTGGCCTGACTTCTGGTGCTCTGTCAAGTCCCCTTCTAGCTCAAGAAGCTTCGCTGGAGCTTGATCAGCTAGATGACCCCAGATCAGGGTCTTTAAGTCAGCAGAGTAGCTGTTCCACTGCTACGTTTGGACCTGCTCGAAGAAACGTCTCGCCAGTAAATGAGCTCAGTTTGGGGGGCGTAGCTTTGCCTCAGGAGACTGGCATCTCTGTTGATTTTAGTCACTTGACCCATGATTCTGCCTGTGCTGCTTCAAGACCTTCAGCCTTTAAGGCCTACCGTAGACCTGACCAGTTTCCGAAGCACGTATCAGCACCAGTCCCACGTTCTCAAAGTCTGCACACCACCAGGAATATTCACGCTCCAGATTTCAAGCCCGGCATGAATGGACCCACTTTTATCACACCTGTCGTGCAAGTCCCTAACCCCTGGACAACAAATCCCACTTCGCTGACCCAGTGGATGCATTCTGTCAGCCAAGCTCCTCTGAAGCCCTCAGCGACTGTTCCCAAGTCATGGATTCTTTCTCCTCAGAGTCGACTCCGATTGGAGGGGCACGTACTGGTGCTGCTCAGAGGGGCCCCGGGATCAGGCAAAAGTACACTCGCCAGGTATTCATTTGTTTATATTATAACGTAGATGCACCATGCATAACCATACATCCAGATAAACACGGTGTCTGCTTACGTCGTTTCATTTTCTGACAGGAAAACATCACATAGCAACTCTGTTATGTTTGAGACCTTCAGTTATTATGAACAGAAACAAATGACTTTGGAGGTGTTTTCTCTTTAAAAATAGTGTCCTATATTTTAAGATCTTTCTTACCACTCTGTGAGGTTGGATATTTTCAGATAAATGAATTATTTGGAGGTGAATTGGCGATACTACATTGCCCCTAAGTGTGTGTGTTTGTGTGTGTGTGTGTGTGTGTGTGTGTGTGTGTGTTTGTGTGCGCACGCCCTGTGTCTGACTGGTGACCTGTCCAGGGCGTTTCCCTGTCTTCCTCCCAGTGAGCACTGGGATAGGCTCCAGCACCCACCACCCCATGGTGGGATAAGTGGCTTAGATAATGTTTGAGTGAGTGAATGAATGAATGAATGAATGATGTGGGCAGGTAGAATTATTGTTCAACGCTCAGTTTCCCTGCTGTACAGTTTTCTTGTTTTCTTTTTCACTCAATCATACTGATAATACTGTTAATGTTTTTATAAGTACCCCATACGGTGTAATTCTTATTTACATAACATGTGCTTTAAGAAATATTTATGTGAATAATGGTGGACATAGTGAACAATGATACACCTACACATAATAGTAATAATAATACACACAGTGAGCACAAATGTATAAAAAAAATGTATAAAAAGTTATTTTTGTATAAAGCAGGTGTAGAACGATTTTTTTTGTCATATATATATATATGAATGGCTAAATAAAGACAGACCAGGACTAAATAACACTTGACCCTTATAAAAAGTCACTTTATGGGTTAATTTAAATCACCTCAGAGTTGGAGGAAAGAGATGACTGTGAAGTCCATAGCATATAAATTGATATAATTGCGTGTAGGATGGACGCAGAAATGTTAAGATATGTTAATGAAACAAAAGCTTACCAGACCTTTAACAGTGCTGGATATACTAGGTCCTGAGTATCTCAGGTGTAGCGCATCCAGTCTACTTATTCTCGTTCCTTTCACAAGAGAAACGTGAACCAGAGCTGTTTACCGTTACCTAGGGTGGCCGAGAAGGGCAGAACCGATTTACTTTTTACAAAACGAAACCGAATCCGATGGAAAGCGTCACCACAATACACAGGAAGTGTTGGATCAAAGTGAATGGCGTTTGTGGCAGTAACGTTAAACCATGTTCTGTCCACTTTAGCCAGTTGACCCAGTTTTGTTTTCCTTGTGGGACGTGTTTAGATTTGTTTAAAACAGCAGATTGTGGAAGATACGATGCTGAAGTTGGTTTCCTGGTGGTAAACTGAGCGTTCACGTCTCATTGGCTGTTGTGCAGTTCACGTGTTACGGACGTAGATGAGCCAAATGAAGATGCGATCGTAGATTTTAAGAATCGATTCTTTCTCATTCTGATATTGTGAATGTAAAAATGAGAGTAAAAAATGGAAGTGTTTATTATTTCAATTGATTCTGCATGCGTAGTGTTGGCCAAATATGATTTTAGTCTGACCCAGGGTGATATCATACAGCACAACTGGCAACATGGCACAACATCATATGCACAGGGGAATGAAAACAATGGGGGAATTTCAGAGGCATACTGAAGGCCTAATTCTGTGTAAGATAAACCTGGTTTTAGTCTGGCCCAAGATTATTTTATACCTCAACATGGCACATTGAGCAGTGGTGCAGACAGGTAAATGGGCAAAGGGGATACTTGAATCGCAGTATTAGTTGATGTGTCATGTTGCAGGTTAGTTTGAGGTATGACATGATATTGGGCCAGGATTTTCTTACAGGGAAGGAGCAGGTCTGTGTGATGTATTTGTTATTTGTCAAGTCTGACATGAATAGGACCTTCAGTATGCCTCTGAAATGTCCCCTTTGCCCATTTACTCGTGTGCACCAGTGCTCAATGTGCCACGTTGCCAGTTAGATTTGAAGTACAAAGTAATCTTGGGCCAGACTAAAACCAGGTTTATCTTACACCGAGCTAGGCTTTCAGTTCGCCTCCAAAATGTCCCCTTTGTATTCATTCACTTTTTTTCTTAATTAAAAAGTAGATTTGTTTTGCAATTTCTGGCCACCCTAGTTACCATTCATGAACTGCTACACTAAAACAGCGTAAATGGACGCAAGGTCAGTTTTGCTCCGGTACACAGAGGCTGAGCACGCAGGAAAGAAGTCACTTTCTGTGTTTGCTGACTCGAATGAGCTTTCGTCACCTGTCTGTACATCACAGTCATTTACAGGCAATAGACAAATATATGGACAGGCATGTTACAATGTTATAAAATGAAATCGAGTGACTCTGCTATGTCCTGATTAATAGTGACACTGAATTACTCTAACAGATCAAAGTGAATCTTAGTTACAGATTCAAGGTTTTGATGTCAGACGAAAGAAAATCAGGAACGTCAGAATGTCTGTTTTTCTCCCCCAGCGTCCCCTGTTCTTAGAGCTCGGCTACAGATTTTCATATGAAAATGTGCTCACAGATGTGACCTCACAACCATATTGAAATAAATAAATAAAAAAAAAACATGGGGTGTATCTGGACCTGTATAAACTGCAAAGGTGTGTGTGTGTGTGTGTGTGTGTGAGTAACCATAAGGCTGTGCTCTTCCTTGTCCTTTGCAGCACATTGTTGGAACAAAACCCGGGCGGAGTCGTCTTAAGTACAGATGAGTTCTTCACCCAGAAGGGAGTGTACCATTATGAGCCACACTTACTTGGCGAGGCCCATGCGTGGAACCATCAGAGGGGTAAAAGCGTTGCATTGACGTCTCTGGACATTTGTTGTGTTTGTTTATTTTTTTCATATATGAAAAAGGACAGGTCAGAGTGCTTTACCGTGGAAGAATGGTACGATGTAACAGGAAATATTTGTACAACTAAAAATGCATTGATTACATCAAAAATAACTTATGAGTGAAAGCGCAGAACATTTGCAAATGAGTAAAATAATAAATATATACAAATGAGGAAGAAAGAAGAAAGTTTGAACAGAGATGGGAACAAACAGGAAAACAATCAAACAATGGTTCATGAACTAACTGCTAAAGCAACTAAATAAGTATTAAGCTGCTTTTTAAACCATGGTATCCAACTTTAGCGTGAAATAAAAATCTTGGAGCAGTGATAAAGTAAAGTGTCAGGAAATGAGGTTTTGTGATACAGAACAGTGAGGGAATACTACAAGCGATAAAGTAATGAAAATGAAATTCCTGCGCTCCATAGGGAGGGTGGTTCAAGGTCGGTTCGAGTGGCATCTCAGATAAACAGTAGGACCGGTTTCAGCCGCATTCCAGCCTTCGTAGTTCCCAGACGTTCGTTTTTGTGAAACGCTGGATCGTTTAACAAGAGAACCCAGTTTCCTAAACAGACTGATCACAGGTGACGAATCACAGGTGTTCGAGTACGATCCCGGACTCTGTCTCAGGCTCCGTCTGATTTCTGCTCGTTCTCCAAGATTAAAACACATCCCCGTGCGTAATCCCTACAGAGCATGGGAACATGTCGTTCTCATTACTTTCCGGACAGACCTCGTATATATTTTAAAAGAAGGGCTAATTCTATGTACTTAGCTCTGTACTGAAGATATTTGGCTTTGAGATCAAAACATGAACCTGACCTGATGGATAACAATTTAAACTTCAGTGACTTTCATGATATTTTGCGTCTACAGTGTATGTGTTTGGACTCACCCAGAACCAACGTATAGGACCAGATCTGGACATAAAGAACATGTCCCTTGTTTGTAATAACTGCATCAAGCTAGCAGCCCACACGTTGTTCTTTTTTCCAGGCTCGTCCCACAGCTGCTTTTACTTGTGTGTTTTGGGTCTCCTCTTCAGGAAGTGAAATGCATTCTCAGGTTGGTCAAGGTCTGGTGACTGACGTAGCCGAACTCGCAGTGTGTTTTGGGTCATCGTCTCGACAGAATGTTTCTATAGACTTCTGAATGCATTCTGAATGCTGCAATCATCATGAGCTATATCACGATCCCGTTCAGCAAGCCCCACTACCTCGTGACTGATGAGCTTGTATGTCTTGGATCATTTGCAGATCCGTTCTTTCCCCACACTTTGACCTTTCCGTCGCTTTTCTACAGGTTTATATTGGTTCCAGACTCATTTCTGTATTTCTTTGTGAAGTCCGATCTTGCAGTACGACTAGTGTTGCTCTGTATACCAGTACCAAAGAAATTCAGCTGTACCCGGGTTTTAAGAGCGCTACAACACCAGCATTTTGAAAAATGCTTTTTATTAAGTACTTTTATTATGTGAATAGGAATCTGTCTCTTTAAACACAACGCCGACAGCGGCGATGTCGCTCCAGTGCCGTGTGTGACGTCGTGGGAAACGACCCTGACCGGGTTTGTAATATGAGTCACAGCGAGTGTGAATGAGTCAAGAGCAACAGCAGAGACAGCGTTTTGGTTTTCATTTGGCTTGGAGACTAGACTTGAAGCGATGGAAGCAGCTTCCTCACTGACAAAGAGAGCCCCGAAGTGGAATCACAGCTCTTGTCCTATAATAATCGTACTTCTTCGATCGTCACTGCCACGGTTTATGTCCAGAGTGATCTCCTTTAGCTCTGATACACTCTCGAATTCCTCAGTGCCATTGTTTAACTGCTTCACTGATAACTTGCTGGTCAAGTCCGTCCCACACGTCCGGTATTCTTTCACGCAGCTCTTCAACACCGTTAGACTTTGTTATGTAAATGTAAATGTAAATATAAATACAGCTCCATCCCTATCTGCGGTCATGCTTTCCACGGTTTCAGTTACCGCGGCCCATGGTATTAAAGCACCTCCTAGGTTTTACACACCGTTCTGGGTAGCATGATGAAATCTTGCGCCGTCGCTGTCTTGGAGCGCATCCTCTGCGGATAAAGGGAGACTACAGTGTGAGGAAAAGAAAGCCGAGATTCTGATCTACACGGTTAAATCCCCGGTCTTAAATGAACACCCAGAGTGTTGATTTAACACCGTACAGTGTTTATGTAACTCCAAGTGGGTGTTCATTCAACTCTCTGGGTGTTCATTCAACTCTCTGGGTGTTCATCTTTTGATCTCAAACGAGGTGTGGACAGAAAGTTCGGTGAACGTTACAATAAAAACAGCAAAATAGAATAAACATAGAAAATATCTTTGTTGACCTTCAAAGCAATGTCCGTCAGACACAACACACTTCAGACAGTGTTCGTACGGCTTCTGAAAACCCTTGTAGTAAAAGTCTTCTTTTGGAGGTTTGGGAGTTGCCGTGACACGAATGCCGAGTGCCGAATCCTGAATCCCTGGACGTCGAATCTTAAACCTCGATCCCTCCACAACCTCATTAAGGCGAGGAAACGAAGAAGTCAGCATTTGCAGCGTAATTCAGTTCGCTCCATCACCTTTTCGACAGACCGCCTTCAGAAGAATGTGCCACCTGGACCCGATAGGCCACGCCCACCACACGCTAAACGTGTCCGCGTGCATTCTCGATCTCGTCACGTGCGTTTCATTGGAGACATCCGACTATTCTCCACAATGCTTGCCCACACCTCGTATATATATTTTTTATAGTCTCGGCATCACCTGGTCTTTAGAAATAACGTGTGCTCAAGCAAGATATTAAAATTATATTATATATAAATTATAAAAATTATATATTTAATTTTAATTGTAATTATATATCACTGATAGTCGCTAAACATTTATTTTCACTCTTATTTTCAGCGAAAGAAGCATTTGAGAAAGGTCTTACCCCTATAATTATAGACAACACCAATTTGCAGTGCTGGGAGATGAAGCCCTATGTTGCAATGGTAAGACATTAGCATTTAAGTGTACGTAATTCACAGAATAATGCACTTTTGTATCAGTCTTGCTTTAATGTGGCAGGAGGTAATTCTGCTATGATGCGGCTCATAGTAATGATGTATGTAATAAAAATTACAGGTGCTTTAAACTACTATAATGTTAAGTTGCGTCTAAGTAGCGTAGAAAATGTTTGTAGTAAATGTTACATGCTGTATATAATTCTTTATAATTCATAGCATGCCTCTATAGAGTTACATGGATTTTGACTTACAGAGCTCTGTTAATATTATTTGGAGGCTTAGTTGAAGAAAGATCATCAAATATAATAATAATAATAATAATAATAATAATAATAATAATAATAATAATAATAATAATAATAATAAACAATGTAGAAATAAATGACTCATACGCTGACCAGTGGTAAAATCTGTGCCGTATATTATGTGCATTAGGTTTTGCATTTTCAGTTAAAACATTCAACATAATAAAAGTACAATACTATAATTGTAAATAATTAATAATTATAGCAAGTACAATAAAAGTACAGAATGATCTGTAACTGCTGTGACTCCGGGTGTGTGTCTGACGCACAGTGCTGTTAACATTCTGCAGTTAGGTAGTCATGCTGTCAGTCACGTGGCTCTCTGTCATCCTAGATGTTTCTGAACAGTGAGATCGGTCCTGGAGTGACAGCATTCCTGACGCAAACACAGGACTGGGACCTTTGTTTCAGCTTTGTTTTGTTTCGTTCATTTCTTCAGGCGCAGAGGCACAAATACAGAGTGCTGTTCCGTGAGCCCAGCACATGGTGGAAAACCAAACCCAGAGAACTGGAGAAGTATAGCAGAAGCAAACACGGAACAAAATCTAACCCACAACACGTTACACTATGTCATAAACAGTAAAAATATATAGGAAGCAGACAACACTAGAGAAACAGGAACAAGTACACATACAAGGTCTTAGCTAAGTCGGCGCGTGTATATTCACCACCCAGTTTATTTAGGAATGCCCGTAAACCTTCATGCGTTTATCTAATCAGCCAATCACGTTGCAGCAGTGCACAGCAAAAAAATTGTACGGATACGGGTCAAAAGCTTCAGGTAATGTTCACATCAAATGTCAGAATGAAGAAAAAGTGTCATCTCTGTGACTAGCTAAACCATAGACCTGCTGGCTACTAATGTTACCTAGTAGAAAGTATAACTAGGCTACCATTGCTGCATATCTAGCTAACGTACAGTACTGTGCAAAAGTCTTATTTAAGTCTTGTGCTTGGAAACTTGTTTTGAAAGTAAAGAAAAAGGAACCCAGTAGTGGCTTTGCAACTGGGCAAACTGAAGCTCAGCTAGATTATTCTGTAATATTGGGTTATACGTTTATTACATTTATTATACTGTGAAGTTTTCATATCTTTCAGACTGTCTTTGATGTTAACCTAGTTAATGTCAAAGAGCATTAGCGCAGCCAAAATGTCAAGGTTTTGGGTTTTTTAGCTTCTAGGGACTTTGTGGGGTCAGTATAGGTTTTTTGGCAGGAATTAAATATGATTAGTGCTGTCAAATTAATGAACGCGTTAAAGAATTAATTGCGATTAAAAAAATTAACACCACTAAAACTTTTAACTTTTAAAACTTTTAACGTCACCGAAGACGTATTTGACGTACCGGTAATTGGCCGTTACGTTACTCATTTTAGGCTGCATTCCAATCGCAATCTCTAATCTGTATCCCTGCTCCCTACACACTACACAGGGTACAGAATCCCGAGGGCACTTCATAGGGAACTCGGTCACTAAAACGGCTCTATTTGAAACGTCCTGCAGACTCATTTTATATGCTGTAGGCACTTTTGAAATAAATGTGATGAAACGTCTATGAACTGTGGGTGACATATTTAAACTTTTTAATGTATGTTTTGGTTGGAACGTAAACTTACTCTTTGGTTGCAACGTGCCGCGTTACTCTAATTTAAATTGGCAAATCGATGCCTTTAATTAAACTCCAACTCTAATCAGTGTATCAGATTTCATATTTAAAATAATGAAAAGACATAAATCATCATTAATATTTCACTTTTATCAAATAAAGTCAAGTGAATAACAAGGCAACATTCAACAGTCATTTCTCTTTCATTTTCAATGGTCCTACGATGCCTCCCTGCATAGAAAAATGTATCATGTGACAGCACTAGTAATATGATGAAATATTAGTGAAGTAATCGTGGTGAATCAGCTTAATGAAATGATTGTGGAACTTTTCAGAGTGTCCAGTTTCCATTTTCTTCTCTTTTTTTATAGACGTACTAAACATAGAGTAACGAAGGAAAAGATTCGACGCATGCTGGAGAACCAGGATCGTTATGTATCTGTCCAGAATATAATGTCTTCACAGCCCAAATCCACTGCCATCTATGGTGTGGATGTGTGTCAAACACACCCAGCAGAGTGAGTCATGACACATATTAATTACTTATCTAGTAAAAACGCATACATTTAACATTGTAGGTGATTTGTAGGCCAACTTTTTGTTTATGTCTCTGTAACCCAGAACATGTAGAATTCCGGCTTTGGTTACTGCACCCTGTCTGCAATGATAAGACAATGATGAGAACCGACATAGTGTCAAGGCCACTGCTGGAAGGAAAAAAAAAAACCTGTCAAGTGTCTCAATGCCTACAATTTTCTCAAGAAGAATAAAATTCACCAAGTCAATGGGATGCATAGCCTGACTGTGTGTCAAAATGGACAGATTTGTGCATTAAGAACCAAAAATGCTTTAATGAATGTAGCAGCAGAAAACCTTATAAAAGGAAACTGTTGAACATATCACGAACACAGCAGCATGACCTCACAGACTTTATCCACCATGCAGGCCATTGATAATCCTCTGGAATAGATCCTCAGACTCAGTGGTGACCGAGCATTAACAGTATATAGATACGTGTACTCTATAGATACATATAGACATGTATTAAAGATCTATGATGCTATACGTATGATTGGCTCAAATTAGGGTTTAAAGTAGGGTTTAATTAAAATGTTCTGAACTTTTGTCTTCATTCTTAGGTTTAGCATCTGTACCATTTGTCAAACGGAATATGAGCTTGGCTTCATGTTTTTTGGTACTCCTTGATACCGAGATCAGTACTAGTACTGAAATTAGTAACCTGCTTATTAGGTATTAAGCAATCAAGCATGTCATGGAACATTTTACTTAGCCTCTGTTTTCTTCGTGGGCATGAAAAATGCACACATGCTTATCCATGTAGGATGCTTAGGCTCTTGACTTTAAATGAAGTGCGTTAGCTAACTACATTAGCTGCCTTTTTTTGTTTTGAGTACAGTTGCAGTAGAGAAAAGAGGAGTAGTCTTGGTTGCTGCTATGTGCCGTTAGGAATTAACTCCTTGTCTGGAGTGTAATGTTTGATCATTTATGAAGTTAATAGTGTTTTAGGAAGACGCTGCAGAACCTCCTCTCTGTATTTTTTTCCACACAGCACAGTTTGCTGTCTGCTGTGCTTCGGTTGCCATCATTAATGATGAAATACACTGAAGTAGTTAACTGGTAATACTTGGTAGGTCCTCCATGGGCACTTGGAGGAAACGTTGCACAGTCCTCACGGCACACTGATATTTGTTGGGGCCCCAGCATTGAATTCCGGCTCTAGAAGCTTCCATAGATGTCTATCGCTTTATATACGCACTGGCCGATGCAACCAATCATGTGCATAGTTGGCGCTGCTATATATTTTGCATAGGTTTTGCAGTTTTTCTGGTACTTCAGTGTATGATTTCTAGGTTTACCTCACATTCACATGGTATTGGATATTGGTATCAAAGTGTTTTTACACTGATAAATATTCTACCAGTAAAAGAGCAATGTATCAGATTGATGCAGGTCTAATTTAAATTCAGTGATTTCCATGAAAGGACTAAACCATGACCATTACGCAGTTGCGTACAATTCCTTGATTCCATATGCGCCCCTTTTTTTTGACTTTTGATTTGTTATTTGCTCATTTTGTCTTACAGGCAGTCCTTAGCAAGCCGTCCTGACTTAGTGGGTGACTCTGGCTTTGGTAAACCTGGTAGCTATCTCTCCTCCTCTCTGCCTGATGTTTCATCGGTTGATTTTAAATGTAGTTTTACTTCAGCAAACACGAGTGGAACAGAAAGCAACATTGGATCACATGATTCCAAAGAAGACGTGTCCTCCCAGGAAAATGTCACAGAACTGAATGATGCATCGCAGGCCGAGCTGATAGATGTAGCAGACTTAGACTGGGAACTGGATGCTTGTATGGCAGGTTCTGAACAGAATGTCTCCAAGACGAGTGAAGATCTTGGCCTGTTGGATGGGAGAACCTTGGAACAGCCTGTGATGTTTGCAGAGTCAATTGCCCAGAGGGTAAAGAGAGTGAGGGAGCAGACCAGGACTGCAGATGGAGACGCCAGCACTCTGAACTGTGATTTTAATGAAACGGTAAGGAAAGCAAGTCAGGATGATTCTGTCGATGATTACACTGGAGATGCTGTTGGTGTGAATACAGAGCAGCTCAGATTTGTGGGTGATTGGCCCTCTGAAACCCGTGAACAACGTGGGCAACGGAATCGGAAGTCAGCATCTCAGACGGTGAAGAACCTAAATGAAGAAATGTCAAACTTTGAAGAAGACGCAACCAGATCTGACAGTAAGTTTGTAAGACATTGTAATTCTGACACCCCAAACAAAACAGAGTTCGAGAAGCTTCTAGATCTTCTTCAAGGAGACGATCACCAGATTACCCAAGTAACAACTCAGGACCTACCCTTAGGTGGTGATGGGCATCGCTCGGACATGGTAACTAAGACCCAGCCAGTACTCCCTGACTGTGTCCTTGATTGGAAGGCTGAAAGATCTAGTGATCCAGGAAAAGGCAACCCTCATACTCCAAGGCCCATCAACGAACTTGGAGCCAGTCAGTATGAGTCTTCCAAAATGGATCCAAAAGAGGAAAATGGGGTGGTGTGTCAGGAGACAGGTTCAGAGCAGAAAGATAAACTAATCCATAATGCTAGCCTGAACTTAAGCCCAGGAGGTGAGGTGGAGTATAGCTCTGAATCCAGCCAGGAGAAAAGGAAAGTTCATAGTCGGAGGGCAGGAAAATCCTGCAAACTGGCGCTTACATTCACGCATCAAAGACCTTCATTTTGTCCTTATCCTGGGTCTCCAGTTACCTCACTGCAGCAGACAGAGCTGAATTCGTCAACAGAACTGCTTTTCTCAACATGCCCCAGTGCCTTTGCCCAAACAGAACCTCAGGACTTTGCCCTGCTGTGGCGAATTAACCAAATAAAATGTTCTGAGCCAGAGTCCGAATCAGACAGCTGTACCAGGGGAATAGTTGTTTTGAAGGGAAACCCTTTGCGTTTTGTTCCAACAATAAATAAACCGAAATCTTACGAGCAGCAAGTGATACCGTACCATGTATGTCACGAGAAAGGCTCTCAAGTAGAGGAGAGTGACCTGAGAGAATTACCCTTCAAGCAGCACAGCCTGGAAATACTTAGCCACCATTTTAAACATGTTCCCAAGGAGAGTCTGGAGGACTTGTATGAAAAGTGTTACCAGGACGTGGAGTGGACTACAAACTTGCTACTGGATTCAGGTGAATATCTTTGTAGGGATGATGAGGAAAATGCTTTCGATCGTCAGGACACAGAAGGATATGATTTAGTTCGGGGCGCTAAGGAGGAATCTACTGATTGTCAGGTGACTGAGGAGTTGTTTGAGCCAAACATAAGAGACACAGTAATAGAAGAGACTGGCAGTAATGTCTGTGGAAAGCCTGCTATTAGAGAACCAAATGACACCATCCCATCTATGAACATTCCTGATGGGGAACCTGAAGGCAGTAATAATCAGAGCATCAAAATTTTAGAGCATCAACCTGAAGAGCCGAGGGAAACACCTGAGTGTGTGCCTGGACCTTCCTTTGTAATACATCCCAGTGAACCTGGAGAGAAGCTTGGAGAGAGTGAAGCTCTAAAGGATTCTTTACAGCCAGAGTCGGAAAGTGACGCCTTGCAAACTGAGGTGTTTGAGAAGCATCTTGACGGAGGGCTTGAGGATGAGGACGAGGATGAAGTATATGCCAGAATTCTGTCACACCTTGAAGAGATCGAGCACAAGCAGGTGGAACAAAGAAAAGAAAGAGAAAAAGAAAGAAGGGACCAGAGGAAAAATGGGCCAATGAGCATTCAGACACTGGAGCTGAAACTAACCACAGAACTTGCCCTGCAGCTCACTGAACTGTTTGGGCCTGTAGGGATCTCCCCAGGTAATTTAGCCTATACCGTCAGCACTTTACATCAGAATTATCCATATCCTAGTTGGGAAAATGTCAGACTTCTGAACTACAGTCCTCTCCGAATTTAATGGAATTGTATGGCTGATTGTTTTGTCTTTGCTAGAAACTGAAGACATTTGGGTTTGAGATCAGAAAATGAATATGAGAATAGAATTTCAGGTTTCATTTCCTGATATATACATCTAGACGTATTAAACAACTTAGAAAATGGCACGTGAGGTGGCAGACCATCCAATTTTTAGGCGAGCAAACTTGTTGAAACTTGTTGGTAACTGATAGTAACCGATTCCAGGCTTATACTGCAGCTTCTTTCATTTATCTGTGGTTTTTAGCTGGTTTCTCCCTTCAGTGTCCTCTTCAGGAGATGAAATCCAGACTTAGTTGGTTTAAGGTCTGGGGATTTGACTTGGCCAGTCTAAAACCTTCCACTTTTTCCCGCTAGTGAATCCCGTTGTTGTGATGGCAGTGTATTATGGGTCATTGCATTGCTACATGATGAGGTTTCTCCCAATTAGATTGGATGCATTTCTCTATAAATTTGGCAGACAGAATGTTTCATAAACTCCGTAATTCATTCTGTTACTACAAATTGTTATACTGGGCATGCCCAGTGCTTGTGCATTTCATTTGTAAATTGTTCTGATCAGTTTCCTGTCTTTTCTAAGCTTCAGAATGGCTTGCTTCCTTCCCGTCGACAGCTCCCTGGTCTTCATGTTGGTTTATCCTTTTTAACAACAACTACAGTCTTCACAGGCAAAAAAAACAGGACTCAAACCAAGAGCAGATATTCAGAAATATTTATTGTTTAAAAATCTATTGAATGTGGTACAGCTGGACAAAATGAAACACTGGCCAGACACGTGTTCCAATATTTTTTTGATGACTTGGAAAAACGGGTGAGTTTAAATGAAAGGAGCGCATCTAGATTTAACTATCAGGAAATGAAAGCTGAAATATTCTGATAATCTCGTATTCATCGTCTGCTCCAGACGTCTGTATCCGCATCTGTATTCTGACTTAAACCTGAAGTGGGTGTGGCCTTAACTGCAATGTTTTTTGTTTTGTACCTCAGTCAGTTTTGTAAGTGGTCTGAACTAGACATGTGTCCAGGAATGTTTATATAATCCAGCTCATGCATCCATTATTTTTTTGTACCTGAACACAGTATATTTATAAAATAAGTTATATTTTCCAAAAATTAAAAAAAACTCTAGTAGTCTAATCTAAACCACCCTGCTCTTGACTATGGAAATAATAAGGACGCTGGAAACGCATCATATTTTCCTTCTTTGTCCTGCGAACTTCATATCAGACCACATGCCTGCACAAAAGCTAAAACGTATAGCTCGGTTGATTCCCAGTCCCGATGCACACATCTAGTCTGAACCAGATGAATCTTTCTAGTAAGCTTTTTAATGCTTTCACATCAAATGAATAATGCATCTAGTATTTGAATCTATTTTTATGTCGTTCGAATAAATGTAAAATGTAAAATTGATCCCAGGGCACATCCAAGCTGTCCTAGTGGCAACAAAACACCTTAATAAGACACTTTACTTTTGTTTTCAAGTACTTTAATCTGTCATCTACATGTGGTTTTTTTTTTTAACTAATATGAAGAATGTTATACGAAGCTAGAAAGCAAGGGGACAAAAAATATGTCAAATTATAACACAACGCATCATGTTTAAACGTTTGTCTGTCTGCTGTACATGACTATAGGTGAGTTTTCCGCAGAGAACTGCTCAGTGCTGATGGACCTAAACTTAGCCAAACTCCTGCATCAGAAATGGAAAGACACGATCCAGGTAAATGATATAGCACTCGATCTCTTAAGTATAAAATCTGCTTATTTGTAACAGCTTTGGGACAAACACTGTGGTGGCACTGAACAGTATAATACAGGTTTCATAAATAATGGAACAGGCAAAAATGTTGTTGAATGTGTTCTGTTTTTTTTTTGTTTTTTTGGGGTTTTTTTTTTATAGGAGAAGCACAGACAAGCGGCTGTCTCATATCATCTACTGCAAGAGAGTAAGTCTAGATATTTCTGGAGAGACATGCTTGTATTGAATTGTCTCCAGCTCACGCCGTCCCCTGGCTGTTTTTCTTCTTCACTCACCCAGGTTCTGAAGGTTGGGGTGAATCACAGCCAGCCACGGCTGCTCAGGTTCTGATCGGTGCAGATTTCTATTCATCACTCGGCAACCAGTCATGTTTCCAGGAAAGCTTTCCATTCATGGACCACTGGAACGTGTCCCGCCATCCAGTCTCTCTCAGGGACATCATGTTTGAAGAGCAGGTGTTGCAGGACAGTTTAGAGAAGGTAAAACAATCACACCAACTGCCGAGTATTCATTTCAGAAGCCACTAGTATAGCCAAAATCTTATTTATGGTTTCTGTGTGTAGTCTAGGTTAAGTCACTGCGATCTGGAGAAGAAAGATGGAGCAGCCATAGTAAAGGAGAAACAGCTCTTTGATATCTTCCCCACCATTGACCGGCACTTTCTGAGGGACATCTTCAGAGACCACAAGTAAGAGTAAGAAAGAAAAGAAAGCAAAAAAAATTTGGTAACATTGGGCTTCATTTATATGAACATATACACCGATCAGGCATAACTTTATGACCACCTCTTTTTCTCTGCACTCGTCCATTTTCTCAGTTCCACTTACCGTATAGCTGCACTTTACAGACTGTAGTCCATCTGTTTCTCTACATACTTTGTTAGTTCCCTTTACTCTGTTCTCTAATGATCAGGACCCTCACAGGACCTGGTGGTGTGTTAGTGTGTGTTGTACTGGTGTGAGTGGATCAGACACAGAAGTGCTGCTGGAGTTTTTAGTCCACCAACCAAAAATGTCCAGTCACCAGCATCCTGTAGGCAGCATCCTGATGAAGGATTAGAGGAGGACTAACATAAACTGTGCAACAACAGATGAGCTACTGTCTCTGACTTTACATCTACAGGGTGGAGCAATATGGTGGA
>JAOVVH010000040.1:9667859-9680023 GCA_028566435.1 Scorpiodoras heckelii
GAGGCCCTACACCATACTAATAAATTATTGTGGTCTAAAACCAGGTGTTTCAGTTTCATTGTCTAACCCCTGTATTTAAAAAGTGCAATTATGTAACCAGGAAATTCATTGTTGAACCTATGAACTGTTAACTGATAGAGACTTAAGTGGAAAACTGTTTGTGGCAATAGCAGTCCAAAGCCATCGTCATGGTTTCTAAGTGGTACCATCCACAGTAATCTCACGCACCTTGAGGATGTCCATATGGGGAATCAGCAGCAGTGAGAGGTTTCCATTAGGATAAGGCATCAGGATGGATCAGTCAGGTCCAGAGACCAGAAGGGTTCCTCACTGGTATCTTAGGAGTAACATGACAGAGAAAAGAGAGAGAGAGAGAGAGAGAGAGAGAGAGAGAGAGAGAGAGAGAGAGAGATGTTTATGAATAATATCATGTTTATGAATAATTTGCTCCAGAGGTGGTATATATAAACAAAAGAGCAGTGAGCCTAAAACAGAACCTTGTGGAAAACCAAAATTACAGTGTAAAAAGCAGCTATTTTTATGTTGTGCAGCACAAGGAATCATGCTGTTGGTTTTTATTCTAGCTGTCTATAACAACCATTTGGATAGGACAGTCCAGATCATTTCTTATAAAAAAAACTTATCATTGTGCTTACAGGTTGCCTTCACTCTCCCACAGAAATAAAGAGATAATGAACTGGTTTTAGGGATCAGTGGTGCATGACAACAGATTAAATTTCTTCCTGGGTTATCATTGGCTGCGTAACAAGTATCCTCAGTGAGAGAATCATGTTGCTATACTGTGCGCTCAAAAAGAGCAGGAGCATGTAGCAAGTGGCCACCGAGGTGAACGGTGTAGTCCCCAAGCTCTAAAGTTATTATTCAAGTCTCCATCAGTGAACAGCTGTGTTTGTTCAACAAAAAAAGACTTACGCGTTAAAACAGTAATAAAACGGTTTATACGGTTATAAAACGGATTATTTATTAATGCACTATCCGTTATCACCCAAATGAGTATGGGTTCCCTTTTGAGTCTGGTTCCTCTCTGGTTTCTTTCTCTTGTCATCTTAAGGAGTTTTTTTCATCATTAAGGATACAATTTATATAACTTTAAAAGATATGTCTGGATTTTATGTCACTTTAAAGCTGCTTTGGGACAATGTCCATTGCTATGAATAGCGTGTATTAGGTTTAAATTGCACCATCTTCTGTCAGGCACAGGAAATGCATCCATTTAATTCTGTCTGACAAATAACATAAAAAAATGTCCCCCACTGATGATTGAAATGAACTACCATATAAAGGGATATTACAAACACAGAGAGGGGAATCTTCCCCAGTAATTCACACTGAGTATATATATATATATATATATATATATATATATGGATCTCTGTGCTTAGCACATACTTCACATACAGATGTGTGACAAATTGAAGGAAAAACCAGTGGCCCTGTTATGCTATTGGGGCATTTTGCTGGCATGTATTCATATGTCAGTGTATGCCAATGTGTGGCTCACATGTTGGTATCTGTCACTTCGGTCATGTGAATCATTTAAGATTTCCTCTCTTGGGTTGGGGGAGTTTGGATGAGGGGGCTGTTGGGAGAGGCAGGGTGGTTTGTGAACGGAGGGTGGAATGGGGAGAGTGAGTGAGTGAGTGAGTGATGAGGATGAGGCTGCACCTGTGCGTAAGTTTCCTAATGAGTGTTCTGTTTCAGTGAGTAGCAGTGAGGATAAAAGGGGAGGAGTCAAGAATCATGGGAGGGAGAGAACCGAGCTGCACAGAACTGTGTGTATGTGTTTATTTATACTGGTGTGAACCCTGAGTGTGCAAGATTTTTTTAAAAAATAAGAAAAATAAAAAACGAGTGATAAAAAGAGCATGTTTGAGTTGCAGCCCATTTCCTAATTTTCTGCTGAACACAAATTATTGTCCATTTACCACTGAGACCAGAGGAAAAAAAAGAGACAAAAAATCAGGTTTGTAATCGACAAAGCATGTATTGTAGTTTCCCCAAATATAATACAGTAAACCACAGTGGAAGTAAAATATCAGCCAAAAAGAAAGTAGACTGAGAATCAAATTAAACTCTCTGCTGCCTACAAGTGCACTACTCCAGTGTAAAGTAAATAGTTCATGTGTAAAGCTGACCATATGATTCTCTTCTATAAATCTGTAAACATTAAAAGTTGACGTCGTATAATTACATTTCCAGGAGTGAGGTTTTTTTTTTTATTAAGTAGCTTATGTTTACGTAAAATACTCATGGCTGGAAACAAAAGGTTTCAAGCAACTTGCTGGCCTTGTGGCCTGTTTTGGTTGGCTATTATTTATTATTTCACCACAGCACTGTTGAATTCTCAAACCTGACTTGTCAGAAGGTGTTGGCCGATTTCTGTTTTAACAGCACAGCCTGGAGGGTTCTGGCAGCAAAGCTTATATGAGCTCTTTCTAAAATGCTTCTGTTTCTCTACTAACAATCTCCCAGGATTTTTTCTTGATTATTTTCCTGTAACAGCACACAGCTTCATGTTTTTCATCCCTTTTTAGTAAAAGGGGTCAAAGTCGATTGTGGATGCAGCTTCAGTGTTCAGTGCTGTGACAAAGTATTTGCCCCAATTTCTGAAATATTTGCTAATTTGTCATGTTTTAAAGTTCCAGATCATCAAACTAATTTTAATGTAAGATAAAGACAACATGAGTAAACACATAATGCAGCTTTTAAATGACCATTCCCTTGACTGAAGATAAAGATTTATTCAAACCTAGATCGCCCATGTGAAAAAGTAAACCTAACCAAACCTAATAACTGCTTGTGCCACTCTTTCACAATATCTTTTGATGAGTCTTTTACCTCTCTGTGGAGGAATTTTGGTAGACACATCTTTGCAGAATTGTTTTTATTCAGCTACACTGGAGGGTTCTTTGAGCATGAACTGTCCATTTTTGCCACTGCATCTCAATGGGATTCAAGTCAGGACTTTGATTCGGCCACTCCAAAACCTTATTTTTGTTTCTTTTGAGCCATTCAGAGGTGGACTTGGTTGTATGCTTTGGGTCGTTGTATAATGACTGCTGTATAACCCAACTGCACTCAAGCTTTCGGTCAGGTAGCTCAGTGGTTAAGACATTGGACTACTGACCAGAAGATCGTCAGTTCAAATCCCATCACAGCTAAGTTGCCACTGTTGCCCTGAGCAAGGCCCTTTACCCTCAACTGCTCAGTTGTGTAAATGGGAGAAATGTAAGTCACTCTGGATAAGGGTGTCTGCCAAAAGGCCATAAATGTTAATGTAAATGTAGGACATTGTGGTGGACATTCTCCTTCAGGATTTTCTCAGTGCAGATTTCATGGTTATATGAATTATAACCATGAATTATAACCTTAAAGGCGACCACTGCCTGCAATTTCTCCTTCAACAAAAGAGACAATAACTTCACCAAATCCTCAAGGACCCACATATTAACATACACTACATTGCCAAAAGTATTCACTCGTCTGCCTTGACACGCATATGAACTTGAGTGACATCTCATTCTCAATCCACAGGGTTTAATATGATTTCAGAGCACCCTTTGCACCTATAACAGCTTCAACTCTTCTGGGAGGCTTTCCACAAGGTTTAGGAGTGTGTTTATGGGAATTTTTGACCATTCTTCCAGAAGCACATTTGTGAGGTCAGACACTGATGTTGGACGAGAAGGCCTGGCTCTCAGTCTCCACTCTAATTCATCTCAAAGGTGTTCTATCAGGCTGAGGTCAGGACTCCAGTCAAGTTCTTCCACACCAAACTACGTGTCCTACCATTTCGTAGCTGAGTTGCTGTCGTTCCCAGTCACTTCCACTTTGTTATAATACAACTGACAGTTGACTGTGGAATATTTAGTAATGAGGATGTTTCACGACTGGACTTGTTACACAGGTGACATCCTATCATGGTACCGTGCTGGAATTCACTGAGCTCCTGAGAGAGACCCATTCTTTCACAACTGTGTGTAGAAGCAGTCTGCATGAATCCGTGCTTGATTTTATACACCTGTGGCCATGATTTGGATGTGTGAGTGAATACTTTTGTCAATACAGTGTATGCTTAACAGTATGGTCCTCTGATATGCACCATGTTATTATAGTATTATTATCCTCTAAATATCGCAACCTTTTTCCCTCATAATATCAGATATTATGTCTTTAATTCTTGAAACGTTATATTTGTTATATATTTTTTGAACAGTGGCCCTAAAACGCCGTCATACAGACACTATTTTCACAGCAGCACCGTCTCCTCACTGGAGCTGAACACACGTTAAGACTGACGTGTCCGTCCCCGAACGACATCTCGCGAGCCCGAGCTCTTTATCCGAGATTGTGCGAGATTACGCCCCTTTTACTCTTTCGAACATGGCGCACGCGCAAGCTCCGTTGCGTCACGACCACGATTTATTGAAAGCGTCATATATTTTTTTCCGTAACACCGGATATGAGACGATACACGTGCGTTCCAGTTAATTCGGTAAATAGATTTAACGTGATACACGCTGCACATGGAACGCTGCATGGTGACGTCATGCGGCGCCGGTGAAAGCACGCGCCGCGCCGCTTTACGTTCAGCGTGCACCATCACGTGAGCGCAGCGCCGCGTTACGTGGAGCGCGCCTATTGTTCAGCGTGAAGCAAAGCAAATCTCGCGAGATTTCACTGGAAACCAGTTGATTCTGTAATGAAGACGTTTTGAGATTAAAATCCGCATCTGCGGAGCGTGTAAAGTTGACAGTTTAGGTAGCAATAGTAACGTAACTTTAACATAGTTTAACACGCAAGAAAAGTTATATAGGTTATAAACTCTGTATTTATTCTCGTTAGCAGACAGTAAGCTAAGATACACAAGTTAACCTAACGCTTTGTCTCTACAAAGTCAGGAAGCACCTACACGACTTGATGGGATTAAAAAAATGTCTGAAACGTTACGAAAATGAAAATGTTCATCTGCGCGAAATGTTAATCAGCGACGGCTTATTGCCTTCGCGCCGGAAACAGACGTGGCAAAATGATTCCTGGTTTTCTAGCTACAGCGTAGAACCCCCAAGAACCTTTGAATCTTTGAATCGACTCATTTGATTCCTGGTTCCTTTAATGAATGGAGTCGATTCCAAGAGTGGGTGATGTCACACAGACAGGCTCCTGTGTTTGAAGTAAAGGGGTTCAAACGGAGGCTCTCTAGCTTAACCAACCTGAAATGCAGTAACTGAGAGATTTACATTCACAGTAATCTGTTGTCAGCCAAATCAGTTTGAGTGGAATCGACTCCTTAAGCTCTAAGTGTCGACTCTTGTTTCCTAGTGACTCGACTCCCAGCCCTAGCCTGAGTCGGTTAGCGTTAGTTCGGTATATAGGGAGTAGAGCTGCTCGGTTCGTGTGACAGTTGAAGTGTCCCCGCATTGCTGTGTGTTCTGTCTCGGTAACTGTCCCATGTCTCTACAGCAGAGCGGATAAAGTGGCCAGTCGGAGCCATGCGCTTGTGGGTGCTGTGCTTTTCTGTCCTGCTGCTGCTCTTATATTTCGGAGCTTCTGCAAATCGCGGAGCGTCGCATTTATTCACAGATGAGATCCCCTTCAAGATCAACTGGCCCGGGGAACACTTCACTTTGGTAAACCGATTTCCACAGATCGACCATGTGATGTTTTTTTGTTAGATTACTGTGACAATGACGTGTTCTGCAAGCCAGCTAGGTTATAGTGGCTAGGGTTAGTTAAATTCCCTTGTTTTGTGTTTAATATTGCTTAAACTCATTTACAGATTAGTTTAATAACATATCAGTAGATTTAAACGCACAGTTGTTTACAGCATATGTTAATTCACTTATCTTTACTGTGTTAATTACGAGACTAGTTCTCTTAAAGGTTGTTGCCTTTAGTTCCGTGTTTGGTCACGTGACCACTTTCATTGCTCACCGTTAACACTTGTGCTAGAGGTGGTGATGATGATGATGATGATGATGATGATGAGCTGCTCTGTCCTCCACAGCCGGACACCGGAGTCCTGTACGAAGAAGATGACTTCCTTATTATGACAACGGCAGAAAAGGAGAAATACAAGTGCTTGTTGCCTTCTTTGTCTAAAGGAGATGAGGTAAAACACTGTGCTTTTGTTTGATTCAGTAATGCCATAACAGAGCATTACTCAGTGTTGGATATCGAGAGGTTTCACTGGTGCCTTTAAATCCCTGAACCAACTAAGAAGTATAATTTGCGACATTATGACCGTTGCAGCACCTTAGCAAGTTGTCAAGAATCTGATCCACATTCACATTAAAGCTGATTATCCCGCTGATCGGGATCACGGGGGGGGGCTGGAGACAATCCCAGCGTCATCGGGCAAAGACGGGGTACACCATGGACAGGTCGCCAGTCCATCGCATGGCCAACACACACTCACGCATGCACACACCTACGGGCAATTTTAGAGAGACTGTTCAACCTAACCTAACCATGTCTTTGGACTGTCGGAGGAAACCGGAGTACCCGGAGGAAACCCACACAAGCACAGGGAGAACATGCTAACTCCAAACAGAACGGTCTGGACCAGGAATTGAACCCGGATCGTCTTGCTGTGAGGCGACGGTGCTAACCACTACACCACCGTGCCGCCTGCTTGAAATACAAACCATTATTATTTTTTGGGTGTTAGAACTGAGATCTCAATTCTCACTTGAAATACAAAGTTGACCAAGAGCTTGTTTATTTATTAAGCATAAGTTAATGATGCGCACTGTGTTACCTAAATTATCGTGGTGAATCCTCATCGGCATTTTTACTTATTGATCACGTGTGCTGCGATAGCTGAAATTTCAATCAAAAGTAACAAAAAATAGTCAGGGGCACAGTGACTCCTCTGAACATTATAAGGACTCCAGCTAATCAGTTATCAGCCGATTTTGTAATTTGTCTTTTTCTGTTCTTCTAACTGTGGCAACTCGGCCGCTTGTGGGTGAAAATCCTGATAAATGAGCTCTATGTGTAAGTTTGAGTGCACCATTTTAAATAGCTGCCTGAGTACAAGTGTCGAATCAGTGCTATTCTTGAATAACGTTGCATTGAGAAATGAATCGAGATCGTGATTGTAATACGCTGCTTGACACCTGATGGCAAATGTTTGCAAAAGTTTCTGAGGAGAGTAAATATTTAACCCATTTCCTACAACTGAGAGGTGTATGATCTGTCTTTCTGGGTTCTTCTGCCAGGATCTGTTGGTTCATATAGGTGACTGGCCTTACGGCGCAGTGTGTTGTGATATTTTAACTTGAGGGTAGATTTATAAATAAGCTGTTTTCCTAAGCTGTTTGTTGTAAAATAATACCAATGATAAGCACAAATGAACTTTTTTTTTTAGTTCTTGAAAGTTTTTCCCTTCTATCTATGCACTAGAACTATGGTGCGTGTTTAGTTTTTATTAGTGCTGTCAAATTAAAGATTTAATCGCGATGAAAAAAAATTATGCAAATCAAATTTTTCACGCAGATTAAAAATTTGTTTAATTACGCAATCTAGCGGCGCCGTCGGCGAACACAAATATTAGGAAATTGACCGTTACGTTACTCTTAGGCTGCATTTCAATAGCAAGTGTCCCTAATCTGTATACCTGCTCCCTACACACTGCACCGGGCACAGAATCCCAAGGGCACTTCATAGGGAACTCGGTCACTAAAACGGCTCCATTTGAAACGTCCTGCAACGTCATCAACAGCGGACAGACTCCTGATCGTGCCGTCATAACATCACCCGGCTGTATTTAGCATGCTAAACAACACTCTTCAGCCTAATTTTGTACGCTGTAGGCACTTTTGAAATAAATGTGATGAAACGTCTATGAGCTATGTGTGATGTATTTTAAGTTTTTAATGTGTGTGCTTTGTAATGTATGTAATTAAACTCCAACTGTAATCAGTATATCAGATGAACGAAAGACAAAAACTATTTTATATTTTACAAAATGAAAAGACGTCAATTATCTTTAATATTTCACTTTTATCAAATAAAGTCACGTGAATAATGAGGCAACATTCAACACTCGTTTCTGTTAAAATAGACCAGTGATAAACGGCAGCAACATTTTCAATTGTCCTACGATGCCGACCTGCATGTACAACACACATCACAATGTGTGTTAAAACCACGATTAACGTGCAATTAAAAAAATTTATCACGTGACTGCACTAGTTTTTATATATTTGAACATTTGACTCCTTAACATGTTTCGTCTAACAAAAGTTTCTTGCATGGTAAATGCCTTACATTTCTTGTCATGCGATAGTCACCCAGTTCATGTAGTTTCATTCATTTAAACTTCAAAATAATCAAATGAGACTCACAATCAAAATGAATAAGATGGCAAATATCTTTCTTTTTTTCTATAATACTCGTAGTCGTTACTTCTGTCTGCGCTTGCTTCCTCCTGATCTTTCTTCTGATCTTGAATTATTTTTCATGTCATCATTGTCTTTTTCCATCAGGATGAGGAGAAGGAGTATAAGGGACAAGGCCCAGCTCTTCTGCTTGCACCATTATTCAAACAGAGCAGCTGCTCGTACAGGGCAAGTTTCACATCTCAGTTTTCGTTTTATGTTTTTTTTTTTTAAATCAGTTTCAATTTTCACACTTTGAGAGCTGTGAGGAATTGTAACCAGCTGCAGATGTCTGCATGTATTTTAACATGCCTTCAGTCTGATGATCTGATGATGATGATGATGATGATGAACAGGTTTCAGGGCCATTATGTCATAATTGGTCAAAACATTTCTAGAATTTAGTCATGCCAATGTTAGAATTTTGATTCGTTAAGCAATAAAATTCTTGTTAATGACCCTCTTGAATTTCTGATGATCTTAATGTACTTCCCTTTCAATCATATAACAAGGCCTCTGTTTTGTTGCAGATTGAGACTTACTGGTCATATGAGGTGTGCCATGGTAAACATGTGAGGCAATATCATGAAGAAAAAGAGACTGGTCAGGTTTGTTCGACTGTTCCAGTCCCCTTTTGATGGTTTAAAGCCAGAAAATACTGTTGTTTTCTTTAATAGATGCCACACCTACAATGTAACAGTGTTTAACCAGTTACCTAGTACAAGGACTTGATTTGTCTCTTCTGGGCCTGCAGAAATTAAACGTACAGGAGTATTACCTGGGAACGATGACCAGCAAACACACTGACTCTTCAGCAGGTTGTCTTCTTCACTATTCTATCTTCTTCTTGTATTTTTACTGAAACATTTTCTGTTCTGCTTCAGGGTTTAAAATATTTTGCATGTAATGTTGACCCTCGACGTTTTTGAGCATATGGGGTTTTCATACTTTGTCTACTCTTCAGACTCAGAGCCTAGTAAAGCAGGAGATGCTGCCAGTGAAAGATCAGACCCTGACACTGAGGTACGAACCGTTCCAGTTAATTTCGTCAACCAACTAACCAGGATGTTAAAAGCTATTAGTGATTCCGTAGATTGTAACACGCAGTATTAGTGAAACCATTTGTTTCATTGCTTGTTTCTGAATAAATATATTAAATGTTCCAGGTGCCAACTAAAAATATCGAAGGCCAGCTGACCCCTTATTTCCCGGTGGAGATGGGAAATGGGACCCCATGTCTGTTGAAACAGAATAAACCTCGTTCTACCTCTGTGCTCTATGTCTGTCACCCAGAGGCAAAACATGAGATCCTTTCCATTGCTGAGGTGACAACCTGCGAGTATGAGGTGGTGGTGCTCACACCACTGCTCTGTGCTCATCCTAAATATAGGTAGGTAAGAGCAGGGAGTAAACATAGCCGGAAAATACGGCTTTAACGCAGCATCGCACCAACCACCACAATGACAAGTCGCAGAGAGCACAAATGTCCCGCATTGTGATGTTTGACGTGAACATCATTAACAGAAGCTCATGTAAGCTCTGTATCTACAGTATTTTATACGTTATGCTTCAATGGTTGAATGTTTGGATAACTGCATTAATGGGCAGGTGTATAGTGTGAGTGTAGTGTGTGTGTGTGTGTGTGTGTGTGTGTGTATGCTGTTATACTCTTCATTCAACAGTAGCTGTTCTTCACTGTCTGTGAAGCAGTTCATTATCTTTGACTTTTTCTTTCGCATTTGTTGCTTATTGCTTAGTTTAAGTATTTCAGACTTTTGGTCTTTTAAGGCATGCTCGTTTCTTAAACAGTGCAGGTTTCGTTTCTGTTCTAGCATTTTTAGCGTTATGCCTTTGTCCTGTTCTTGTCGTAAAATATTCAGGTTCAAGTCATCACCAGTGAATGCCATCTTTTGCCAGGCCCTGGCAGGCTCTCCACTACGGCCCCATAGCCTCTCCCAGCTGGATCATCAACAGGAGGAGCTACTTAAGCCACACTTCAGCCCTCCCACTGAGCAAGAGGTCAAACACATGCAACAATCACTACACTTGAGATGGCACTCGGGTTACTATTCTGCTAGTACATGTACCGTCATACTTTACGTACTTGTTCTCATTCACGTGTGTAAACTAGAAAATTATACATGGTAACATTGCACTCCTGGTTTGCTTAGCGTTCACACTCACAAATTTACAATCGAACCAAAATAAGTTTAAAATGTGACGTATGATGTACGTATTTGTTCTGTTTTACCAACTGAAAAAAATGGCAAGAAGTGGTAAAATGGATTAAGGAGTCAAAACAGCACCAGAAATTCCTCCACTGCAAATACAAAAGAAGGTATGCCCTGAAGAGGAGATGACGTTTCCGACGCCTGTACCAAACTGTAACAGAAAACATGACTCTGTTCTCTCATGGCGTGTGCAGTGACATTAAGTCCTGTGTTTGGTTCTTTAAGATGCCTTTGGTTTGCTTGTGTTCATACTTCAGTAGAACCGCACCAGAATCCGGCGGTCCCTGTCCGCTTATTGGCTTACTCTAACAAACCGCACTAACAGAGCAGTCGCACCCGGGTGCGTTTTAATTGAAACAAAGCTGACAAGTATAAACGCCCTCTAGAGTATTGCCCGTCATATTCGAATCATTAAGGCGTTTTTTTCTTTGTATTGATATGCAACACTAGTGAAGTTTTTTTAATATGTAAGGTTTACATAATGGTACAAACACCACTTCACTGACACACTCACACTTTTCCTTGTTTAAAAAGAAGATCCCATTTATATGCAGATTGGCCTTTTCTCTTTTAGGAGGACACATCACCTCTGGGGGAGGAAGCCTTTACCTCTACACACAAACCCATGGCAGTAGGTGGACAGACTCAGGTGACGGTGGGCACTACGCACATATCTCGCCTGACAGATGAGCAGCTGATAAGGGAATTTCTGAGTGGCTCGTACTGTCTGCATGGGGTGAGACCTTTTAAGAGTGTTCATATGTTCTTTCCTCACGAACTTGATTCATGTGTGAAAAGGGAAACAATCCTAACTTAAGGCTGGTGTATGATTTTCTGCTTATACTACTGTTCTGTTTTAGTGGAATTGCTACTTTTTTTGCCTTGATAAGTTCATGATACATTCATGACCCCTGTATTCTTCTGTTCAGGGTGTGGGATGGTGGAAATACGAATTCTGCTACGGAAAACATGTTCACCAGTACCATGAGGTGAGAGAAAAGAGAATGTTTTATAAAAGAAATGAACATACCTTAAATGCAGGACAACATACTGTTGTTTGGATCTACACTTTAGGTTTTGAGTTTGAGCATAGTAGTAAGCATGCAGCTGTAGTGCAGAAGTGCTTTAAATTGGGCTTATTTACATATGTTGGTGAACAATCTAGAAATTAAATATATATTAGTTCTCTCCTTTCAGGGGATACATAGTCGGATGATTAGTTCAGTAAAAGGCCATGAAGTAAACAAGAACTGAAAATGACTACATTTCAAGCCTGGGAGAACATTATAAACAAAAATACGATTATTGTCTAGGGATTATAGATATCAGAGAGCCAGTGACTGCAGAAAAATATGAAACATCACCAGTTTATGTTCATTAGTTATGGTGGTATTAATATAGTGACAAGAATGGGGGACTATACATGGTTTCCGGGTGGAATGTACAGAATTAAACTGAAACACCTGGTTTTAGACCACAATAATTTATTAGTATGGTGTAGGGCCTCCTTTTGCGGCCAATACAGCGT
>JAOVVH010000040.1:9702919-9720249 GCA_028566435.1 Scorpiodoras heckelii
TTTTCTTTTCTTTTCTTTTCTTTTCCTTTCTTTTCTTTTCTTTTCTTTTCTTTTCTTTTCTTTTCTTTTCTTTTCTTTTCTTTTCTTCACCATCCGGGTCCTTGCGTTATTTATTTCCCCTTTCGAATGATTCCCAGGAGCAATATTTTGCGCGCAGAACACGGTAGGGGGCAGTACTCATGCTCAGCAGGCAACCCGCCGGAACACCACCGAAGAAGAAAAGCGGAAGCAGAGCATTGTTTTGGCGCCCATTTTTGAGATTTGACCGCGGGCACACGGCAGAGCAGGAGTGAAGACGTCGGGTTGTTGTTTTTTTTTCCCCCTCCGCCTTCATTTTTTTGGCTAATTTGTTGTCCATTTGCTTTGGGAACGTACTGCAACTTTGCTTCAAAATGTATATAAAGTCTATCATTTTAGAGGGCTTCAAGTCGTACGCGGAGAGGACGGAAATTAACGGCTTTGACCCGCTGTTTAACGCCATCACCGGCCTCAACGGCAGCGGGAAGTCCAACATCCTCGACTCCATCTGCTTCCTCCTTGGCATTTCTAACTTATCACAGGTAAAGTAAGACATCTAGACTGGTTTAAATGCTAACCTGAGGTCGTTTCTTTTGCTAGCTAGCTAACACCTAGGTTAACAAGCGACCCTTAGGAGTCAGGGTGTCTACCTTTAGTTAGTTAGTGAAAGAATAACCGCATAATCACGCAAGCTTACGTATTTCACCTCACACATAATATAAACAACAAGAATAAGATATTCAACTGGACAAAGAAATGACAAGGCTGGAGTGTACATCCTAGACAGTTGTATTAGCATAAACAAGCAAGTGAGCACCGGTCCTGTCCCAATATTTATGACCGCCTCCTGATGCTGCCCTGTTTCTCCATCTTGTTTCAGGTCAGAGCGTCGAACCTGCAAGATTTAGTCTACAAGAACGGCCTCGCTGGGATCACTAAAGCTACGGTGTCCATCACTTTCGACAACTCGAACAAGAAACAGAGCCCGCTGGGGTTCGAGACCCACGATGAGATCACCATCACCAGACAGGTAAGTGTCTCCTGTGGGGTTTAAAGCGGCGATAAGGAACTACGGGGTCCTCGCGCACCTTGAGAGATTCGGCGTCAGGAAGGTTCTCGTGGCGTCACGGTCACTGGAGAACGTTTCCCTGCGGGTGAGCGTGATCTGGTGGTCGTGAGGCAAGTCACGTACTGCAGCTTTAAAGCACTGCTGCTGATGCTGCTGCTGAAGACTCTAGTCATTAATGAAACGCATTCACTCCCCTTCCAGGTTGTTATAGGCGGGCGGAACAAGTACCTCATCAACGGCGTGAACGCAAACAATATGCGCGTCCAGGACCTCTTCTGCTCTGTGGGCCTGAACGTCAACAATCCACATTTTCTTATCATGCAGGTAACATCTAGTTTGTTTTGAAAACCAAGGATGTGGATTGTTCTTGATGCTTTTGAAGCTTCGCGTTAATTTGTTTTCTTCTTCTTTAGGGGAGAATCACCAAAGTCTTGAATATGAAGCCCCCTGAGGTGAGGTGGTGGTGGTCATGATGGTGGTTGTAGTGGTTGTGGTGAATTGAGCTGGTTGCCTGTTAACTCTGTGACTTAACTTTGGCATCTTGGTGTAGATTCTGGCCATGATCGAAGAGGCTGCTGGGACCAGGATGTACGAGTGCAAGAAGATCAGCGCTCAGAAGACCATCGAGAAGAAAGACGCAAAGCTGAAAGAGATTCAGACGGTCTGCCTGTGTTTGTTTCTCTGTATATGTGTGTGTGTATGTGTACGAGTTGCACTTCAGTAGCGTGTGTGTTTTCTCGCCGCTGTAGATCTTGGACGAGGAGATCACCCCTGCCATGGAGAAATTGAAAGAGGTTACTGCATTTTCTTCGCAGGCTTAGTAATATGGTACGTCGGGGTTTTTTTTAAACAAGCGAATCACATGTGTCCTCACAAACCCACACCTCCTCAGGAGCGGGCGTCCTACCTGGAGTACCAGAAGCTGATGCGGGAGATTGAGCACCTGAGCCGGCTCTACGTGGCGTGGCAGTTCGTGTGCGCTGAGGAGACCAAGCTCAAGTCGGCCGAGGACCTGCAGCTGATGCAGGGTTCCATCAGCGAGCTCCAGGAGGCCATGCGGAAGAATGCAGAGCGCGTCCGCGAGCTCAGCGAAGAGATCAAAGTGCTGGAGAAGAGCAGGGACAAAGTAATGCATCTGAAGACTCCGTCTCTAAATGTTGCCTTATGCAAAAACATAACATTACAGACAGTAATTATTAGTAACTGTGTGTGTGTGTGTGTGTGTGTGTGTGTAGGAGGTGGCAGGAGTTCTGAAGGCTCTGGAGGAGACTCTGGCGGAGGCCCAGCGAGTGGACACGAAAGCTCAGAGTGCTCTGGATCTGAAGAAGCAAAACATTAAGGATGAGACTAAGAAGAGAAAAGAGCTTGTCAAAAACATGGAGGAGGTAAAATATCGGTGATTCTTAAATGTCTAGTAACATTTGTGGATATTTTTTTGTGCATTACTAGATACATTTCTTCAGTTTCCATCAATAAATATGTATATTAGGTACTAGTAGTTCATAGCTACGGCCTTGCTTTAGCATAGCATCCATTAGACTGCTTGGTGTTGCAACAACATATGAGGTGGAGCAGTTCTGCTGTACTTGTTATAAACCCAACATTGCTTTCTTTCACAAGGACAAGAAGGTGTTGTTGGCCAAAGAAGGCGAAGAGGCGAAGGCGACGGAGCGACTGAGAACCATGCAGGAGGAGGGGCAGAAGGATGCCGCGGAACTGGAGGCGGCCCAACAGCACTTCAAGGCGGTGTCCGCTGGGCTCTCGGCCAACGAGGACGGAGAGGCGGCCACACTGGCTTGTCAGTTGATGACCTGCAAGAACGACATGAGCAAAGCCGAGACGGAGGCCAAGCAGGTAACACGTGTAGGACATTCTCTGCCGATGAATAACGTCTTTAATAATAATAATAATAATAATAATAATAATAATGCTTTTGTGTCTCACTCAGGCTCAGATGAAGCTCAAGCATGCTCAAGAAGAGCTGAAAACGAAGCAGGCACAGGTGAAGAAGATGGACAGCGGATATAAAAAAGACCAGGATGCCTTCGGGGCTGTGCAGAGATGCCGAGACAAGCTGCAGGCCGAACTCGGGAAACTCGGCTACGAAGGTTTTAATTCTTACACCCTGTTGACCGATCGGCAGCCGGCGCTTGTAGAAAACTAAACCGTTGCTCGTTTGTGTCTCAGATGGCCGAGAGGAGCGTTTGATCGAACAGAAAAGGCGGCTGTCTCGTGAAGTCAACCACCTGCGCGAAAAATACGAGTCCTTCATGGGGCAGTTCCCTAACCTGCGCTTTGAATACACGTAAGTATGCGCCGTGGACGTGACGCGTCCATTTTCTACGCCGCACGATGTGAACAGTGGTGTATAAAGTTTGTGGAGTTGACTATATTTCTTCTTGACTTCATCGGATTTTCCTAAAAGTCCTAAAAGTAGATAAAGAGAACCAAATGTTAGACTTAGTCATTCATTTATTGAGGAAAATGATCCAATGTGTCATTTACTGAAAATTTAGGATGAGCGGATAATACAGTATGAACGGGAAATTAAAGTCAGGTGTGTTCGTTCAATAGGATGACCATCTACAAAATCTACAACGAAATGGCCACAATATCTCCAAAAAAGTTTTCAGAAGATGGATGTCGTATTGCCTGTCCTGTACTGGACTTTTGGTTTTACTGTATAGAATACAGTATATGAATTCCTGTGCTGTGATTTTTTAAATTTTTTTTGTAGAGATCCTGAGAAGAACTGGGACCACGATAAAGTCAAGGGTCTGGTGGCGAACCTCTTTACAGTGACCGATGTTTCTAATGCTACGGCTCTGGAAGTGGTAGCAGGCGGTCGACTCTACAACGTAGTGGTGGACACTGAGGTGAGCTCTAAACGGACTGATTTAAAATTATAGCCAAAGCTTTATCTATTTATTTATTTACTTACTTACGACAAAAGTATTTCAAATTATTTTCAGGTAACCGGGAAGAAACTACTGGAAAAGGGCGAACTGAAGCGCAGATACACCATCATCCCGCTGAACAAGATCTCCGCCCGAACCCTCTCCGACGGAGTCGTCCGCACCGCTAAAAACATTGTAACTCCCGCCAGCGTTTCCACCGGGTCAGAACATGAAACCGTGTTCTTTTAGAGCAGCCTTTATATTTTTACCCTCGTTCTGCTTTCTCAGGTGGGCGAGGATAACGTGCACGCGGCTCTGTCGCTGGTGGGTTACGAGTCCGAGCTGCGCAAGGCCATGGAGTACGTCTTCGGGACCACGCTGGTCTGCGATACTCTGGACAACGCCAAGAAGGTCGCCTTTGATAAAGGCGTCAGCACCAAAACCGTCACGCTGGGCGGAGACGTGTTCGATCCGCAGGGAACGTTGACCGGAGGCGAGTCATACTCGTACCAGTGGATCCGATGCGCTGTAGTTCTGGCTACACGAACCAGGAAGCGTATTAAACGTGTGATTTTGTGCGTAGGTGCGAGGGCGCAGACGGCCTCCGTGCTCTCCAAGCTGGCGGAGGTGAAGGACGTACAAGACGAATTACGGGCCAGGGAGGCTGAGCTAGCAGGAGTGGAAAAGGAACTCGGCGGCCTCAAGGGAACCGCTGAAAAGTAAGCGTTCATATCCCCTCGGTCGAGGCGTCCACGGAGTAACCGAGACCTTTCCTGAAGTAGTCGTTTAGAGGCTGCAGCTGTGGACTGATCAGTTCTCCTCATGGGCGCAAACACGATTCATTACACGTTGATTATAAACGTGTGTTCCTGTACTGATTATTATTTCATGATGAACGCTTTGAATTTTCCCTGGCAGGTATCGCCAACTGAAGCAGCAGCTGGACCTGAAAACCGAAGAAGCTCAGATCCTGGAAACCAAACTCCAACAAAGCTCTTTCCATAAACAGCAGGAAGAGCTCGAGAACCTCCGCAGGACCATTGGTGTGTACGCCTGCATGTGTCACGATCAGCACATCTGATTTGATTGCCACTTTAATAGTACGCTGTCCGTACGTTAATGATACGCTGTGTCCTGATATACAGCAGATGTGATGCGATCGTTTCAGTTTGCTATGGCGTTTTTTTTTTTTTTTTTTTCATCTTTAGAGGAAAGCGAGGAGACGCTGAAGAAGACGAAGGAGGTGCAGAAGAAGGCGGAGGAGAAGTACAAAGTCTTGGAGCAGAAGATGAAGAACGCGGAGGCGGAGAGGGAGAAAGAGCTGAAAGCGGCGCAGCAGAAACTCAACCAGGCGAAAAGCAAAGCAGATGCTTTCAACAAGAGACTTAAGGAGAGGCAACAGGTACCGAAGTCCTTGGAAGTCCTTTTTTTAGACCATGGACAGTACTAAAGTACAAAACATTCAACCAGCCTCCTACTTTTAATACTCCCATCCAAATTCACACACCTGTTCTGTTTGTTATATATTGTGCTGTGTAGTATGTAATTTCTATATTACATGTCAAAATGTCCACAATTCTTTGTGTGTGTGTAGGAGGCTGATGCTGTGGCTTTGGAGCTGGAGGAGCTGAAGCAGGAGCAGGCTGGCTACGAACAGCAGATTCAGGCTGTGGATGAGGCAGTGAAAGCCTTACAGGAACAGATCAGCGCAATGACCACTGAGGTGGCAGCCAATAAGGTACTATAGATGTTACTATAGAGACAATAAATCATCGTATAGTATGTATCAAATCTACAACAGGGTGGAGCAATTAACCCCCCCATGATGACCATGCCGAAGTCGTTTACATTCCAATAATGGTGTGAAGTGATGCTTGGGATGAAAATAACGCATGAAGAAAACTGTGTGCGTAGGAGGCCGTGCGGCAAGCGCAGGAGCAGCTGACCCAGCAGAAAGAGGTGATCCTGGCCCAGGAGCGAGAGATCAAGGGCAAGAGCGAAGAAGCCAACCGGTTAAGAGAACACAGCAACGAGGCTCAGCTCAAAATCAAAGAGCTGGAGCACAACATCAGCAAGCACAAGAAGGACAGTGCAGATGCTGCTGCAAGGGTGTGTGTGTGTGAGTGTGAGAGTGTGAGAGAGACAGCGACAGCTATCTTCCTACCTATATTTTTTGTAATATATATCCGTGCTGCCTTAGTGAGGATGTATAAAGGGCGTGTATTTTCCCGCGTTGCCTAGGTGACCCGCATGCTGGCCGATAACGACTGGATCTCGTCCGAGCGGCATCTCTTCGGCCAACCCAACTCCGCGTACGACTTCAAGGAGAACAACCCTAAAGAAGCCGGCCAGAGACTAAAGCGACTCGAGGAGACCAAAGACAAGCTGGAGAGAAACATTAACCGCAGAGCCATGAACATGCTCAGCGAGGCCGAGGAAAGGGTACGAACCCGGTCAAATTATAGCTTAGCTCGTGTGTAATTAACATTTCAATATTGCTCGGTGATGCTGACCGTTGATTTTTGGAAATGTCTGCTTTATCAGTATAACGACCTGAAAAAGAAGAAGAGGATCGTCGAGAACGATAAAGCAAAGATCCTGGAGACGATCAAAGAGTTGGACCAGAAGAAGAACGAGGCGCTCAACGTGGCGTGGCAAAAGGTCAGCGGTTCGAGACTCGCGTTTTTTGGGGTTTTTTTGGGGTTTTTTTTTATGTAAACGACCAACGCGTGATTTGTGCATTTAGGTGAATAAGGATTTCGGATCCATATTCTCCACCCTGCTGCCCGGCGCAGACGCCCGTCTGGCTCCGCCCGAGGGCTGCGGTGTCCTGGACGGCCTCGAGTTCAAGGTCGCTCTCGGAAAGACGTGGAAGGAGAACCTGACGGAACTGAGCGGTGGCCAAAGGTCAGGCCATTTGGACACCCAGATTAGATTAGATTAGATGGAATGCTACACCCAGAACAACGGCATATTGGATTTATAATGGTGTACGTATGTCTCAGGTCACTGGTGGCGCTTTCATTGATCCTGGCCATGCTGCTGTTCAAGCCTGCTCCGATCTACATCCTGGACGAAGTGGACGCCGCCCTCGATCTCTCACACACGCAGAACATCGGGCAGATGCTGCGGACGCACTTCACACACTCCCAGGTCATACTTTAGCACTCGTACCACCCGTCCCATTTATACGACTAATATTTTGTACAAGTTATTTAACCGGATTGTTTTTCTTCCCTTTTGTAGTTCGTGGTCGTGTCGCTGAAAGACGGCATGTTCACCAATGCCAACGTTCTCTTCAAGACCAAGTTCGTGGACGGCATCTCTACGGTCACACGTACGGCTCAGACGCACGAAGGAAAAGTCCTGGCCCAGCGCGCGCACGACAAGACCAAGACCAAGGACAAGCGTCAGCGTGAGATCGTCGTCAGCTAAACACAGTCACAGGCCATGCAGGTGATCTTAAATAAATTTAGCTTCTTTATTCTGAACACAGGTATACACAGGTTTTTTTTGTTGTTTTTTTATAAAAGAAACAATTCATATATATGCTCTTGGCCTGTTTACTTAAATGTGCTTTTAAAGTTGTGCTTTTGTAGGTAGGTTACATCATGTACCAGTTATAGAGTACTTATACTAATACTGGGAACGAATGTGTTGTACGAGATTGATCTGATCTTGTTTTGCATTTTGTACAGTGTGTATATTTTCTGTCCTGCATCCTATATCATCTATACTACTTCCTTTTCCATATTGTCTTCTTGTCTGAGATGCATTTCATTTCTTACATCTGTTTTATTGATTTAGCTATTTTTTCCTCAATAAACGTGCAATCGAGAAGGAAAAAAAAAAGGCTTTCTTTTCTTCAGTTATGTAATGATTTGCTCTGTAGAGAGCCACTGCTGTGGAGCAAAAGTTAAATAATCGATCACAAACCTCGAGGAGTTAGATCAGCGGTGCCACTCGGTGCTTTCAACAGGATCTATGACTCGAAGGAAATTTTTTATTTTTTACTATCCACATCCCGATCCTTGCGTCCTAAATGAAATATACTCAGAATTATTGTTTTTTGTTTGTTTTTTTTGGTGGCAAAATTTCCCAAGGATGGCGTCCCTCTGTGGGAAAATGATCCCTTCACCCTTTCACCGGTCTGAAAATAGCTTCTTTTTTCTTTCTTTCTGTTGGACTTTTTTCACCTCCCCATCAACATGCAAACACTGGAAGGCGAATGTGACAAGATCTACTTTATATACACACACACGGGTTCTAATTGCATGTTTCACTTTTTATGGCATGATTACTTTCACTCCATTATTTATTTATTTATTTATTATTATTATGCTAGATCACCACATGAGGAAAGAAAGCAGTAGTCACACAACCCGCTGAAGCACGACTCCAGTGGAGATAAACACTAAAGTGGTAGTTGCATTAGTCTGACCACCTGGAAAACGTAAAGCGCACACACACACACACACATCTGGATCATCTAGGACCTGGTTACGACTGCATTCAAAGGAGTACAAGTTACTGAAAATGCGAACACCCTGCATAGTGAATGCACGTCCCGCGAGTTCATCCAGGACCGCACGGAGCTGCGTGTTCATTAAGCTTAAAGTTCAGGCTCGCTAAACCAGGAGCGGCTGTGGCTTTATGGAGTGAGTGTTCTCTGATGAGTTATGTGGAATGGGTTTGTCCGGTGTCCCGGAGGATGTGATGTTGATGCGTTCGCTTCGTGACTTCATGCAGGTCCTTAGGGCAGACCCTGTATTTTTCTTCGCAGCGTTTGCGCCTTGTCTTTCAGTTCAGGGCGGCTGTCCGTTTCCATGGTGGCCAGAGAACGCTGGAGCTGTCGCCGACTCTCTTCGCACAGGCAGTCCCACTGGTCGCTCTCTACACACGGATACGGCGAAGGAGACACCACAGTTACAATTCGGTTTAAGGAAAAAAAGATCCATCTCTATGAATAAGCAGTTTACATGCAAGACTTTGAAACGTCCGATTTCCCGGTGGGCTAGGCTATAACTCGCCCCGCCCCCAACCCAACCCAACCCCCGATTTAGCTCTCTTGTTGTTATTATTATTATTATTATTATTATTGATGCATTTTTAAAAAAGTGTCTACCTTCGATCTTTTTCAGGAGTAGATCCAAAATCGACAAGGCCTCCGTCCTTATGGATGAGTAACTTCTGTTTTCTGGAGAAAGAACATCATTGAAACGCCTTGTCTTACTCGTTAATAACGCGTTCGTTGTGTAAAAGCCCAGTGGTATTACCCAGTGGTGATGCCAGTGAAGTGCAGGTTTCTGACAGCAGCTCGGTCAGTACTCTGGAGTCCTGATGCTCCTTTTCCAGCAGCAGCAATCTAAACACACGCCGAAGAACATGACATGGACCTCAGAAAGGCTTTAACAGGTCCATTGCACTGGATCTTACTTGTAATATAGATATCAGGTTCTTAGGTTGTGAAGGATATAGAAAAGGCTCGATGAAAACATTTTCTCACCCCTGATAAAAAGCCTTCATGCACTGCAGGACACCTAGCTGAACCCTCCAGGTGCTCAGTTTCAACCTTCCACACATCAGCGCACACACTTCCGCCTGGTAGCGACCTGCAACACACACCGATACACACTCATTCCTGTAGAACCATTTCATATCTGTCCAACCGCATGCTCGTACGGTCATCTTAGACGTTCTTACTCTGCGTCTCCGCATTCTGGGGCCAGGCTTTTCCTAGCGCCTCGAACGCACACAGCAGAACCTCGGTCTGCAGCTCTCTTTCTTTCACATCTTCGTCATCGTCGTCGTCGCGGCCGTGCCTCGGGGAACCGGCGCTTGCAGGTTGATTCTGAGGACCGCCGAAGAGAAGCATTTATTAAAATATTATCGGAGATAACCACTGAAGAACGAAACTTTCTCAAGAAGAGAGACCACAATAGACAACCTCGGACAAGCTCCCTGATTGACTGCTGTCTCCCGTCCTTCCTCACCTTTCTAATGATCGGGAACAGGATGTTGGCCATTTCCTGGAAGCGATCCTCTTTCGCCGCCTCCAAAATGTTAGCTGCGCTGCGCAGGGCGGCCATTTTGTAAACGAGACTCTCCTTTTTGCATTCCTTTAGCACCGTGTCCAACACTTGACGTATGGTTGGCTGACCTGCTGCAGGTTTCTGCAGCTCCACACTGCATGCACACACACACACACACACACACACACACACACACACACACACACACACACACACGAAACATACATCAAAAGTCTTCAGAACATTTAACCATGGTCTAAATGTATGTCTTTGCAGCAGGTATGAGAAGAGATCGTTCGCTGACTAACCTGCACTGTGACACCACGGACCCGACAGCCTTTAACAGCTCTTCCTGAAAGGACAGATAAAATGTTAGAATGGCTAAGACTGTGATAAAAGACTGTGAACAGCCATGTGCATGGGTTTACCTTCCCGGCCCATGTGCGTCCAGCCAGCGCCTGTAGTAATGCACTTAGCACCATCCCCAAGTGAGGCGCCACGAGCGATCCTGTCTGTTGCTTGGCGATGGTTGCCATGGCGGCTCCGCCTTGAGCCTTCATCTTCCAGGACTGAGACTGCAAAGCTCTCTGGGTAATTGCTATGAGCTCGGTCATATACAGCCTGATTCCACCGAAACTGCCTACAGCGATCAAATAAGGGTGGGGGATGAATACGGGATTAGTTCTGTTAAAATAATCACATCTCAATGTGCTAAAACTAAAATATCCTGGTGATCTACAGGGTCCAGGCACTCTTCCTCAAACCTCCCCATGGCCAGTCCTTGTGAAGTTCAATAGAACAATAAAGACCCCACATGTGACCACAGATGATGTTCAAAGACAATTACTGGAGCTCAGTGCTAGCCCTATGACATATCTGACCAAATCTGATTGGCTAATGGTTTTAAGGAACTCGTTTCAAACCCAGTTGCAGATTAGTTCAACGATGGCGCTCGACTGGCTTTATCGTTTCAGATGAACACCGACCCTGTGGGTGAGCTCGTCCTCAAACTGAATCATGCAACTGTTTGTATAAATAAAGCTCCACCTTTCTACAATTAACCGGCAGGTCACGGCTGTACTGTTCAGAAGTGTCTGATACTTTTTAATAACTGTTGATGTTTGGACTAATCAAATAAGAGTAAGAAGAATCAAAATAAGATTAAGAAGAATCAGAAGAATCAAAATAAGTTTTTCTGACTCGTTCTTCCCCTTCAACCCATCCCTCCTTACCAGGGACGTGTTCCTGCCAGACCTCGGCCCACAGGTTGGCGTCTGCGCTGTCCCCTTGTTCGTCAGGCTGCTGGTGCATGCCCAGGAACGCAAGCGGAAGAGCCACTCCGGCGTGAGCCTTCAACACATCAGGACTGTAGTGACTGATGGCGTGGACCGTCAAACAGCATGACGACTTGTACACGACCTCTGTGGAACGCAGGAGGAGGCAGAAACAAAGATCAACGGACAAGAAAGAAGAAATGTAGGAGGGGGAAAAAAAGGAAATAATTAGACACTGTGATTAGAAGGAAATATAAAATCTTGCCTTCTTTCTCAAGGTACCAAGTGCTGAGTTTGTGCAGAAGCTTCTCCACACTGCTGTCCTTTGCTGTCTGCAGAAAAGGAGAACCGCCTTTGATTTCGAAGCATGAAAAGCGGCACAGACGTACAGGTGCACAGTCATGGCTCGTTCTCGGAAGGTTAAACGGTAGAACCCAGACGTACTCACCCTGACTAAATGACCAACCGCGAAGGCGAAAGATTTCTGAAGCACAACGCTGCGGTCATGGATCCCGTTCAGGAGTGCGCTCATTAATTTACCTGGAAATGTAAACGCACAAAAAAACGCACAAAAACGTCAAGGTGTGCGTATGCGTGTGTGTGTGTGTAAATACTTGTTTTAGACACAGCAGTGTGCACATATTACATCAGTTACCTGAGTAAGGTGTGAGGTCTTGAGGACATTGTACCGTCAATGACACGATCACGCTGGCACAGCCACCCTGTAAACCACACTCATGTAACCGTGTGCAGTGCAAAAGTATTTGCCCCTTCCCGATTTCTTCCGTTTTTGCTCATTGTGACATTTAAATGTTTCAGATCATCCAAGTAATTTTAATATAACACACAGACAACATGAGTAAATAAACTATCATTTCATTTATTGAAAATAATGATTTACTCAAAACCTATAATCACCCATATGAAAAAGTAATTGACCCTAAACCTAATAACTGGTGGTGTAACAACTGCAATCAAGAAGTTGTAGAACCCAAACGCGCTTGAGCTTTAGGTCACAAACTGGCACGTGGACGTTCTCCTTCAGGATTTCCTGATAAGAGAGCACGATTCATGGCTCTATCAGTTATGACGAGTCGTCCACGTCCTGCGGAAGCAAAGCAGCCTCGGAACGTCACACTACCTCCACCATGTCCGACTGTCGGGATAATGTTCTTATGTTGAAATGCCGTGTTAGCTTAACTGTTAGTTACATCATTGACTCATCAGTCTACAGGATATTATCCCAAAAGTCTTGTGGGTCATATAGATGGGTTTTTTTTTATTTAATCAAATGTGAGAGGAGGCTTTGTGTTCATTTTGGTCAGCTGTATTTTTGCACCTTGCAACTCGCCCATGGATACCATATTTGCCCATCCGGGTTCTTTTGTGACCTCTGGGATGAGCCATTGATGTTCTCTTTAATGAAATTTCAGTAGGACGAAGACTTGTGGCAAGGTTCGCCACTGTTTCAAGTTTTCTCTACGGATCATGGCTCTCACCGTGGTTCAGCGGAGTCCCGTAACCTTAACAGAAATGCCTTCTGGAACCCTTTCCAGACTTTGAGACCTTCTAGCCTTCTTCGCATTGCCAGGCAGGTTCTATTTTAAGTGATGTTTAGATTCATCAGGTCTGGTAGTGATCATGTCTGGGGTGTGGCTACTGAAATTGTACCCTACATCGATTGGATTTGGTAGCTATGGCTGCGATTACTTTTTCCACACGGGGTCAGGCAGGTCGGGCCAAACAACCTTTTTTTCTTTCAATAAATGAAATCGTCGTTTAAGAACAGCATTTCGGATTTACTCGGGTTATCTCCGTCTAATTAATATCAAAGGTAGTCTTGATGATCGGAAACATTCGAGCGTGACAGATATATACGTACCTTGGTTCCTAGACCGACTCCACTCTTTAGCAAGTCACAAAGTTTAGGAACCAGCTCACCCAGCACGGACACGTCCAAATGCTGCAAACACTGGAACATGCACGGACATCTTTAAGATTACGTAAACGTACAACACTATCATGATCATCATCATTATCTGATCAATCAGAATTGAGAATTAGAAACAGTTCAATATATTGCGATATCAATCAAACCGATATCAGGCTACGCATAATAATACACATAGTACAACACAAGACACGACAGCCACGCAATCAAAGACGAAAGCGAGATTTTTTGGAGGGCTCTGGCCAGGTAATGGCAACCTCGTCAGCAAGCCCTGTAAGTGCTTTTAGCTTCCGAAGTGTGTCCGGCAAAAAGACGCGTTTACCGGCAGCCATAATGCATGTTCTGGCACGGCAACAGAGCGCTAGTCCGGCGTGCGCGCGCGCCTTCTGAATCCCTACCATGTTAATGGTCTCCATCATGGGTGAGGACTTGGCTGCACTCAGTCTGGCGGTATCCATTGCACTCTGCGATGAGAGGAGAACAGTTTCAGGTTGCACGCTGGGAATAGCTTTCATTTTCACTTGATTGATTTCATGCAAGTCTGTTTCCCTGATTACTCGTATAAACGTACTAGGGAAGGCATCGATACCTCAGACTCGGTAGGAATATGTGGATTGGGGTAACGTTTTCGAGCGGGGGTTGTGTATCCAAGGTTTACATGAAAAGTGCACATATTCATGCACGTAGGCTACTAAGGTTCTTCATAAGGTTAGGACTGCATTAGCTAGCTACATACATTAGTGATCTTGGATGGAGAAGTGGTGCAGTGGAGATTCAGAAAAGAGATTCATGTTAACCCTACGTACAAATGCTTGTATGAGAAGGTAGAATTTGCTCTTCAGACTTGCACGGAATCTTTCTGGATATGAACAGCCACTGCTCACCTTCTCCTGCTCCGTGGCTCTCAGGCTGAGGTAGTTGAGCACTTGCGGTTCGAGTACACTCAGCGCCTCTAGCAAAGCCGGAATGAGACGAGGGGCGTGCGGCTTCAGACAGCTGCCTGCTGCTTTACTGATCTTCACGAGGGTCTGGATACTGACACACACACACACACACGTTATCGAAACAAACAGCAATCCAAAAACCGATTGCGTTTTATAGTCACGTTAACCCTTTCCCTACCTGAGAGTGCGCACTTCGGCCACGTTGCTGACAATGCCTTTGTCAAGCAGGATCGGAAGCAGCACGCCGACCGTCCTTTTAGCCGACGCACCTGCGGATTCGCACGTTCGCACACATATCTGCGCGTGCGTAAAAAAAAAAAACGCACGTTTTTGATCGTGACTTTTCAATCAAGGAAGGATTTACTTATGAAATTTAAAAAAAAAAAAGTCAGTACCTTACTGAGAGTCTTCAGAGTCAAATCCGCCGCTTTTCGGACTGATTCCTAAAGCACACAAACAATACCAGACTCAGAAAATGTCACTAAATGTCATTAAATTAAATCATGAGACTTTACCCATATATACACCCATCAGGTATAACCTTATGACCACCTGATCTGTGCTGGTCCTGTGGGGGTCCTGACCATTACAGAACAGAGTAAAGGATTCCATAACTATGTGCGTCATAGTACCTTGATGTCATCCAAAACCCGGAAAAGCGTTTCCCAAATCTCTGTCAGGTGCTCTAAGAAGTCGTCTGCCGGCCTTCCACGAATCAGATCATTCAAAGCCAGGCAGCTGTACGGAGTGAAATTATCAATCACCTTAAACCTGTACTGAACCGAAACCATTTTTTATTTATCATTCATTACCTTGATTCCCGAACTCTCCACATATTGCTGGTCAGGTTGGAAATGACGTCCTGCAGTATCTCTCTGAAGTATTTATCAACCTTGATTAAGATAAGAAAGAAAGAAAAAACAACAACACAAAGTTGTATAGTTTCTTAACTTTACTACAGTCATAAGGAATTAATGTAAAAAGTATGAATATCTCGGCAATACAGAATGCAAAACAATTCATGTGTTCGATAAAACCATACGATCGTTTTGTCAGTGACGAGGGCGTCCCAGATGCTGGTCATGGCCTGTCGGATGCCCAGGTTGGGATCGAACTGGTATCTGTAGAGACGGGGAACTAACTGGGACAAAAATGGCGCAAGCTGCTCTCCAGCTTTAGCCGCGATGATGTTAAACCCAAAAGCCGCCCCCTGCGCCAAACAACGGAAGAGACATTACAAAAGTGCGAGGACCTATTGTAGTCAAATGAATTCTTCTGATAAAAGCGAGTACTTGAAAAACAAAAGCGATGAAGCGTCAGATTTGGAAAGCTCACCTTTCTCGAGTTCCACATGGCATGGTGATTGGCCAGGTTCATGAACTTGTAAACAAGATCTGGTTGATTCAGATCACTCGCCAGAGAGCAGAGCTCCTTGTAGGTAGACAGGCCGTGCCTGTCGATCAAGAACACATTTGACTTCATTGATTTATCGTCACATAATAATGAAACAAACTGTTATTTGAAAGCATTAACGACATTCTGTGCTGAAATGTGTGAACGGAGAGGACGTACCCATCGGGTGCTTTACCCAGAGCATCCCCCTGAAAGACCTCGGTGTCTTCAGACACAGTGTGTTTGATTCTACGGGCAGACGTAGTCAAGGTTACGGTCTTTAAACAGACTATAATGTGTTAAACCTGAGATTCGAAACCATTTCTATAGCCGAACTTGACATCCTTGCATTCTGTGTCCAGGACACAGTAATAAACTTAAAAATGGATCGTGGGAAAATGCGACACCTTTTTCCAGTCATTAGAGTCTCCACCAGAGTGGACACCAGCTCCTGTTGATCCTGTTCTCCTCCCAGTTCATACACCAACCCCAGGCCTTTAGATGCCACGTCTTGACTAAGCTCTACACACACACACACACACACACACATTTGAATGTCATATCTCGGTTATAAAAGAGCTACATAACAAAGCACGACTCGAGACAGGAAGTGTAATCCTTAGCTCACCGTCAGGGTCCGACAATATGGAAATGAAGGCTGTCTGGATTTCCTTTAGGCGAGACTGCGTCAAAGAAAAATGATATTAGATTATTATTAATATATAGTATAACATAGTACAAATTCATAATTTTCTTGTTATGTTTATATCAGAGCGCATAATGTCCGTGTCTGTGCGTTTACCCGGATCTCTTTATGCTGGCTGAGTTTCTTGACGAGCGAGAGGAGCCATATGCAGGCCGCCTGGCGCACGTGGGGATTCTGACTCACTATGTACTTCGACAAGATGGCGCTCAGTGTCCAGGACAGGACGTCGTTATTCTTCACATCTGAGACAGACCGAGCCAAGTGTCAGACCGAGTCCTATTAATAAAACTAAAATCTATATGCTCGTACGAAGCCGCGTACTATATACAGTACGCACTTTCACGATGCTGTTCATTCTTCCACACATATACACACGCACACTCACTCTCAGGAGGGCAGTACTGGTCTTCGGTGCAAGTCCAGACGTCTCTGGCGGCGCCCGAGCAGCTCCCGACGGAGGCGTTCGTTACAGCCTCACCGACGGTAAACTGCAGCTCGACCTGCTTGGCCTGACAGAGACCGAGAGAGAGAGAGATGGATGAGAAATGTTCTACGGTCATGTTTCAAAGCATTACGCGTAACGACGACGCTACCTCTACTGAATCCATGAGGCCCTGCAGGAGCTTTTTCTGATGTGGGAATTCTTCGTCTCCCACTGGAAGAAATCCCAGGGTCTGGATTACACGTTCCTTCATCTGACCACAGGAAAATGCATCATTCATTAATAATCATTCATTCATTAATAATTCATTAGTCATAAAGAACTTCTAATTATAAATCATTTAACATGAACATTAATATAATGGTAATATTAATGCAACTGCCCTTGCATTGCAATTGGTGATCGTAATGCAAAAGGGCAAAATAATAATTGTAATGTACGCCAATCAGGCATAACCTTATGACCACCTCCTTTTCTCTATGCTCATTGTCCATTTTCTCACTTCCACTTACCTTAAAGCTGCACATCACAGACTGTAGTCCGTCTGTTTCTCTACATACTTTGTTAGTCCCCTTTACTCTGTTCTCTAATGGTCAGGACCCCCA
>JAOVVH010000040.1:9731460-9746810 GCA_028566435.1 Scorpiodoras heckelii
CTCTCTCTCTCTCTCTCTCTCTCTCTCTATATATATATATATATATATATATATATATACTTTTATACCCCTGTCTGTCTGTCTGTCTGTCTGCCTCTCTCTCTCTCTCTCTCTCTATCTCTCTCTCACTTTATACCCCTCTCTCTGCCTGTCTGTCTTTTTAAAATATTAGTATTTTGGTATATTGGTATTTTGATGTGATATTCGTAAATGAATCAGTTCGTAATTTTAGTGAATTAAAACTGGGTTAGTGAAGGAAAGATCAAATAAAGTTAAATAATAAACATGTTAAATAAACACAGTGTACAATATAAATAATGCAGTAGACATTTATTTTCACATTGTGTATAAAATATTATACACGCACGCTGTACTGTCAGAACGTAACACACTGACTCCGCCCCTTGGAGAGATCGCGGCCAGGCTCCGCCCCTTTCTGTTTCCACGCCTGTAGAAAACCGGAGCAAGCGCGAGGAAAACAAGGCGCCTGGGATGTTTCCGCGATGCGCCCGAATCAACATCGGGCTTGAAGAATGAAGTCGTGATCGGCAGCGATAAAGCCAAAGGTAGGCTTTTGATTGCTATTTCTGTCTATTAATGCGTTTCTGAAGGTGTAAACGTCGTATTAGGAGGATGCCTCTTCCACTGCTATAGCATGCAAGCTCAAAAGTTGCCCTAGAAGCTTCCTGCTGCTGTTTTGGGCCATTTTTTTTTGGGGGGGGGGAGATGAAGGCTGTTTACAGATGAAAGATACCGGCTTTTGTTCACGGGATGATGTGCACACGGGGTTTGATTACGCCTGGATGGGCATTTATAGCTATAGGATGTTTTCAGTGCAGTATCAGAGTGATGGCGGTGTGCACAACAGCCTAAGATGTCAGATGCATGACTCTGGAGTTCAGGGTTTGAACAAAAACCTCAAATAGAGCTATAGATCTGTTCATATGTGAGCTCAGGTCTAACAGCATGGAAGCTTATAAACCTCATCTTATAAGCAACTAACTGTATGCACTACTGCAACACTACAAATAAATATATACTTCTTTTTTTTTTCCCATCCAGGTAATGTTCCTGCATGTGCCCTAACCCCTGTGTCGGTGATGGAGGCATCCAGCCTGCCCGCAGAGCTGTGGCGCCTTATCCTGGCCTATCTACCCCTGGCCGACCTGGGCCGCTGTTGCCTGGTATGCCACGCATGGCGTGAACTGGTCCTTAGTCTGGATAGCACGCGCTGGCGGCAGCTGTGTCTGGGCCTCCCGGAGTGGCGGCATCCGAATTGGCCACGCCGTCCTCACCTGGCGCCACCGTCCTGGCGTGAGGCGCTGCGCCAGCAAGCCCTGGCTAGCCGCACGTGGACGCAGAACGGAGCCGAGCTCCACTCGTCTACCTGCCTGCACCTGTTCCGCCGCAGGAAGGACAGGAAAGTGTGGCATGTGGGTTCTGTGCCCGGGCACGGCTACGAGACGCTGAGAGGGGCACTGGCGACCGCCGGGCCGTACGATAGACTGCTTCTCCACCCGGGGATCTATGAGGAGCAGGCGGAGGTGACTCTAAAAGTGCCTGTTGAGATCGTAGGGATGGGGAAGCTCGGTGATGTCGCGTTGCTGGTGAGCTTCGATCAACAGTGCCCGACTGCCAGGCTTTGTAATTTGGTTCTGATGCCAGCCTGGTTTTCACCAGTGGTGTACAAGGTAAGTAAAGTGACACACCACTTCACAGTATATGTGGCTTGTAACTCACTTACTCACTCACTCACTCATGTTTAGCACTCTAAAATGTTCCACAAGGGGGTGCTGTTGTGTTTTGCTTTGTTCGTAGTATTCCCAGAGTTTTATTTCTATTTTATTTCCATATGAATCTCCTTGCAAATTAAAGGTGTCATATCCATGTTCTCTGTCCCTTCTATGTAGTGTAATAAAATATAATTATAATGTCATATAATATTGATTACATTTAATGTAATATAGTATCGATTATTGTAGACACAAATATGTGGCAAGTGTCCAATACCGTATTCCATTATAAAATACCTACCGTGTTTCTCTTTTCTGTTCGCTAGACATCTTCAGGTCATGTCCAGTTGGACAACTGCAACTTCGAGGGCTGTCAGCTGCATGTCAGAGGCCCGGGCACCTGCCAGGCTCGCTTCTGTTCATTCGCCCAAGGCAGCTCCGCCCACTTTCTGGGTGTGGCGATTAGCCTGATGGACAGCTGTGAGTTTTCCGGTGGTGACTCCGCCTCGGTCACTGTGGAAGGTCCGCCGGTTTCTGAGCGCAACTGGGCTTGTAAACACCTGGTCGCTTTGGCCAGAATGTTAACTGTCTCGACCGCGTCTACGAGCAGCCAGGACGCGAAAGATAACTTGGGCGGAGTCAGTCCCAGAGATTCCACCCTAGAGGACTGGACAAAACAGGACATGGACTGGGAAAGTGGCTGGACCAAATCGAAACCCCTTAATGGAGGTCTGCTTTCAGGCCAGGAGGGCACGATGATTGAAGATGACAGCATGGACGCGTCAAGCGATTCTGGTGACGATGAAAAAATAGACAATGGAAATAACATGGGCTACATGCTGTCCTACGAGCAGCATGGGCTTGCGCACCTTTCGGATCCGCGGAAGCCGGATTTTTCCACGTTTCCTGTGCTGCTGAGCCTAAGCGCCGAGCTGCAGAGGGATGCGGAGGCGCAGGAGCTGGCCAACACGGTGCAAGGGTGCTTACTGCGCCACTGCCTGCTGCGTGATGGCAAAGGCGGCGTTCATCTGTGTAACCACGCCCAGGCAAGACTGGAAGCCAACGTCTTCCGAGGACTCAACTATGCGGTGCGCTGCATTCAGTACGCCAAGGTAAGCTAGAGAGAGGAACATCAGCATCAGCGTCACTATGGATACTACGATACTGCATTTCCTTCCTGATGTTCCTCATTTCATCACAAATCATTGCCAAGCACAAAATTGCTTCCTTCTCTTTATACAGTGCAAAAGAACAGGTTGCAAATGTATATAAACGTATATAAAGGCCCAACCATGCAAAAGAAAAACAATACCTTGATATAACCATGAAAAAATACTCTACAAAAGGCGAATTTTTGGTTAGAAGTTGCAGCATCTATACTTGGGTGTGCCTTTTTTTTACACATAAACAATCATGTCTGGTAAAATGAGGACATGCTTCCACATAAAGTTTTTATTTAGGGGTTGGGGCCATGGTTGTATGGATATATACAGCTATTTTTTTGGAAGTACATGCCTACCAGAAGCCAAATGGTGATATTGTGATAAAGAGACTGAGTCTGAGTTTGTGTCTGTGTCTGTCTGATCTTCTCCTGCACGGATGACCATTTAAGGCAAACGCATCTCAGGAAGTCTCAGCATATTTACCGGGGATTCTCTCTTCCTGTGTTAGATGGTGATGTTGCGCAACGAAGTGAGTGGGTGCCGAGCGTCTGGCGTTTTCTTGCGGCTCTCCGCTCAGGGCCTCATCGCCGAGAACAACATCCACTCCAACGGCGAAGCAGGACTAGACATACGCAAAGGAGCCAATCCCATCATCCTGGTAACTTACGTTATTCCTGATTTTAGAACTCGGCACGTTTCAGCTCACCGAACAGATACGTGGTAAAAAATGTGAAAGCGTATGCCTTTTGTGTGCAAATCCGATACGTCTAATTAACAAATAATACGTTAAATCTCTTTCTTCTCCTGAAGTCGCATGCTTTTAATACCACTTTTCTGTGTCGACCCCCTCACCAGCTCACTCTCATTTTTTTTTCTTGGCTGCAGTGCAACAGAATCCACAGCGGCCTGCGTTCCGGGATCGTCGTCCTGGGCAACGGGAAAGGTTCCATCCGCGGCAACCAGATCTACGGCAACAAAGAGGCCGGAGTCTACATTCTTTTCAATGGCAATCCTGTGGTCAGGTAGCAAAGAATGTGTGTGTGTGTGTGTGTGTGTGTTGTGTGTTTATACAAGCCTCTAACCTTCTGTATTATCTTAATCTGGGTAGCTACAGATGTTATTAGATGTTAGATGTTAGCGTATAGATGTTATTCCTTAAACCATAGCATGGTTCGAATGCTTGAATTTGATTGGACGGAAAGTGTAGCGAGTATATATTAACGTGTTACAGGAATCCGTCCCCGATTCTGATCTTTAATGTGAATATGAACCTCACCACGTTTATCTAATGGGATCACTGCACACGTGAGCAGGTGTACAGGTGTTCCTTATAAAGTGGACAGCGAGTGTATAAGCAGACAATGTGCAACAATGTAATCAACATGATTGTTAATTATTTTCCCATAACGGCATGCCGGCAGTTTGTTTCCCTACTTACTTACCGCTAGTTATTACTCTGTTAGACCATTTAAACCTATGGTACACTAAGGTACCAGAATATTAGGTACACCGACTATATAATAAGGCTTTTCATAGGCTAGTCACGTAGTCGATGATACACGACTAGTCTGTGGGTGTTGGAACAACTTCAGTGAGAAGTGTAAGAGTAAGGTGTTGCAGGCGGAAAGTAAGGAAACCTAGTCCTACTCGGCTAGTTTACAGTCAGATGTGTGGCTCTGGAGTTGAACATGATGGAAAAACCTCCCAGATGCACTTAGTAGGCATGGAGTTATTGACTGCATGTCAATATTACTGCCAGGTTGAGAAATAGTCTACCAGCCGAGAACAGGGCTGTGACCAGAAACTATAAAATGACTACAAAATGCACTTTTTTCTCTTTCTGTCAGTGGGAATCACATATTCCAAGGTCTTGCTGCTGGCATTGCTGTTAACGAGAATGGACGAGGACTGATTACTGGTTTGTATGAACTTTAATCATGTCTGATTATATACATTACACAGATTGATCATTGAAGCACATGAAGTTAATGCCATTACCAGTACCCGCTTAGCCCGCTAATGCAATCCATAATGAGGTTATGTCCGCGTGATGGGCTTCTGTCCAAGCACATCGCACGTTTCCAAAATTGTTGGGAAAATAATGGACATCATGTATTCTGAATAGAAGGCAAACTAATTTACAAGACCACCAAGCAGTTAGAGATGTTGCCAGAAGTGCACCACCGCCGTACAGTATGCTACCATGTCAGTAGTTAGTATACGCTACAATTATACTATTGCTTAGGACATTGTGACAGGAAGTAGCCAGTTTTCATCAAAATGGGGAAGGTTTTGTGGGTGTGGCTGCTAAACACTAACGTGGGTAGTTCACTGTATACAAGTAGAAGGTATATGACATAACAGTGGTCACAGAGGTGGTAAAGGTACCGCTGTGTTTGTTGAGCCTTGTAAGTGGTAATTTGCAAGTTATAAGCTTCTGGATTTTATTAATCTGCTTTAATAAACTGAACAAAATATGACATAATAGACTTGATGGATTACATTGAGGGGTATTAGGATTTTCTTTTTCCACCAACATAGAACTGGTTGTGTACCTAATTTCGAACCGTCCTGAGCATCGCTGCTCCTGTTTACTACTTTAAAGCGTTGTGCAGTGCCCTCTGTTCATAATGCATCCTGGATTACAATGGTTCAGCTCCAAACTGGTGGAAAGGTGGCCCGGTTCACTAGATAGAACCAAGGTCTGAAGAATCATGAACGGAACCGATTCAAGAACCATGTGGTGGAGAATTTCTAGGTGCTGAATGTGAGTGAGCGAATCAGTGAGTGAATGAATCGGTGAGTGAGTGAGTGATTCAGTGAGTGATTCAGTTAGTGAGTGAGCCAATCAGTGAATCAGTAAGTCGATGAGTGAGCGAATCAGTGAGTGAGTGAGCGAGCGAACTAGTGAGTGAGTGAGCAAATCAGTGAGTGAGTGACTTAGTGAGTGCGTGAGCGAATTAGTGAGTGAGTGAATCACTGAGTCAATGAGTGAACGAATCAGTGAGTGAATCGGTGAGTCAGTGAGTGAATGAATCAGTGAGTCGGAATGAGTGAGTGAATCAGTGAGTGAATGAATCGGTGCATGAGTGAGTGAATCAGTGAGTGATTCAGTTAGTGAGTGAGTCAGTCAGTGAATCACTGAGTCAATGAGTGAGCAAATCAGTGAGTGAGCGAGCGATTCAGTGAGTGAGCAAATCAGTGAGTATGTGAATCAGTGAGTGGATGAATTACTGAGTGAGTGAATCATTGAGTCAATGAGTGAGTGAATCGGTGAGTCAGTGAGTGAATCAGTGAGTGATTCAGTCAGTGAATCAGTGAGTGAGTGAATCAGTGAGTCAGTGAGAGAATGAATCAGTGAGTTAGTGAGTGAATGAATCAGTGAGTGAGTGAGTCACAATCCAGTTTCATGATGTGCTTCATATCTAAGAAGATATCTTCTGACAGAAATGTAGTGTTGGAAAAAGGAGTGAATTGAAAATAGAAATGTATGTAAAAAAATATTTATGACAAAATTTCAAGTAAAGTACAGTTGTAAAGATACTGTACATAAAAACCAGGCTTAAGGAATTGTACATGTACCAACCTGAAATGTCGAGGTTTTATTAGAAATTTCTGTACAAGTTTTATGCAACATCAAGCAGATGAAATCCTGATCTATTTATTTGCTTATAGAGAATGTTATAAGGCAGAATCAGTGGGGTGGTGCTGACATCCGTCGAGGAGGTGATCCAATCCTGCGCAATAACTTCATCTGTCATGGCTTCTCTGACGGAGTGGTGGTGGGGGAGAGAGGAAGGGGCCTCATTGAGGGCAACTACATCTATGGTGAGCAGTGCCTCTAATGGTCTGTGGGCATTACTACAGTAACAGTGAGGAAGGATGTTTGACTTGTCAAAACACGTCTAAGTGAGCAGCTAAAGTAACGATTTGCTTAGCTAGATGGATGGAGGCAATGGAGTTGTTTGCAATCTGCCCGTCATGTATATGAATCAGCTCTAGCATTTTTTATAAGGGTAAAACTATAGATATTGTATGATCCTAGGCAGATTTGACAGCATTAGTACATTCAAGATTACTTTAAATAACCTGAACGTGACCTGGTTCGGATATAGCATGAAGATCTTAACCCTTTCAATTCTCTCACATTTGTTCTGGTAGGCAACAGGGGCTGTGGTGTGTGGATTATGTTATCGAGTCTTCCGCAGCTGATCGGAAACTATATAACCCATAACCGCATGTATGGGCTGGCTGTGTTTTGCCGGAAGGACCCGGCATTTTCAGCAGGCAGTGAGCGAGGAGGAGGAGGAGGAGGAGGAGGAGAGAGGGAGAGAGGAGGCCAGGAGAACTTTCATGAAGAAGGCGAGCTGCTAGCATGGGAGAGCGACATGGACAGTGAGGACGAGCGATTCTCAAGCCGCCGCCCAATCACTGTGGCTTTAGTGGAGAATAACTGCATAAACCAAAACGGAGGTGAGAAACGTTGCAGATGCAGTGTTAACTCTCGCATTTTTAACTTGACTTATACATGGAAGAGGAGGAGCAGTAGTAGTAGTAGTAGTAGTAGGTCAAGGCCTGACTTGCTACTCAATCATGTTCAAGGAATTAGTCAGAGAAGCAACAAAGTTGCCAAAGGTACCTCAAGGTAACATCATGCTTCCACCACCATGCTTCACCATATAACTAGTGTCACGTTTTTATTCAGTATCTTTGCAAAGCAAACAGCAGACATTCGTTGAACGTACTCTCTCCTCCTCCTCCGTACTCTGACGGATTTTAAGCTCGAGCGTGAGCTTTGAATCGGCTGATCGTTTTGTATCTGCTTAACACAGCAGTGGGCGTGTACGTGAAAAGTTCCGAGGCGCTAAACGTGGTGGGTAACATGGTGGCCAGCAACCGGGCAGCAGGCATGGCCATCGTCCAGAGCGCACAGCTGACGCGGCTTGTCAGCAACTGCGTCCATGGCAACGGCCGGTCCGGAATCACGGTAGACCGGGAATGCCGAGTGGAACTCCGAGGCAATGGCATTTATGCTAACCGTTACCACGGCGTGTGCTTCCGTGGCGACGGACCGATCGTGGAAAACGACGTGGCCGGGAACGGGGCGGTCGGGATACGGCTGATAGAAAGCGCAGACGTGAAAGTAAGTTGTGCTCTGGATTTCTGCTCCGATATACAGGGACTATTAACGTATACGGAAATCATTTTTGTCACACTCACCCTCACTGCTTCCATTATTGATAAACGGTACACGATATTGTTTGCAGGTTCTGAGGAATCGTGTGCAGTCTTTGCGTGGCTGTGCTATCTCTGTTAGAGAAAGGGTTCGAGGTGTGATCCAGGAAAACCTGGTATACCAGGGCTACCCTGACAACAGTAAACCGCACATATACACCGACCCGCTGAACCAAGAGTGCGTCGTGCTCAGTAACACTCTACTCACACACAGGTAAATGAGATGTTCTCTCTTTGCTTATATATATATTTTTTTATTTTGTTTTCACTTGTCTGTTCTCTTACTTTTCAGACAAAACACAAGCTGGGCTCTGGAAAACCCTCCACCTCGTCCTGTCGGGAACAATCCGCCAAGCTCCGCCCCTTCGTCACGCCCCACCCAGCTCGCCATCAGCATGACGAGCAGAATCACCGCCACTGTAGAGAGCGGTTGCCATAACAACGGCAGCATTTTCTGTTGCATTCTATGAGGGACTTGAGGGACTGAAGTCATGTTTTTTTTTTTTGCACCTAAGGAATTTGGGTATCGTGTTAAAGCACTTAGGGACGCTGTCCGAAATAGAACCCGAGGCAACTCGAGGAACTTTTATCTTAGTAACCGACGATTCGGAGATGGCTGAAGACGTCATGGGTATACAAGTGTGTGTTGTGGTCTTGGGAAAACCCGCTGGTTGTAAAACCTTGCTAATTCCGTACACATCGAACGTCATGCTTCGATCGAGTTGTTGGATAGCTAGGTGCTGTCGTGAAATGGATATTAGCCTAATGTCACATCCCGGGTGTCGGAATGGCCATCGAGGGTCAAGGCTAGATGGAAAACTGGTGGAAACGTGGCCCGGTTTGCTAGATAGCAAGCACCAAGGTTCCAAGAATCCTGAACGGAACAGATTCAAGAACCAGAGCTGATTTGGTGGAAAACGTGTACAAGCATCATTGGATGTGAAGCACAACAGACCCCTTGTGGAGAATTTCTAGGTGCTGAATGTGAGTGAGTCAGTGAGTGAATGAATCAGTGAGTTGATCATTGAGAGAGTGGATCAGTGAGTGAGTCTGTGAATCAGTGGATGAGTGAATCAGTGAGTGAGTGAGTCAGTAAGTCAGTGAATCAGTGAGTCGGTAAGTCAGTGAATCAGTGAGTGAGTGGATCATTGAGTGAGTCGATCAGTGAGTCTGTGAATTAATGAGTCAGTGAATGAATCACTGAGTGAGTGAGTCAGTGAGTAAGTCAGTGAATCAGTGAGTCGGTGAATTAGTGAGTGAGTGGATCATTGAGTGAGTGGATCAGTGAGTCTGTGAATCAGTGACTCAGTGAATGAATCACTGAGTGAGTGAGTCAGTGAATGAATCAGTGAGTCAGTGTTTGGATCAGTGAGTCCGTGAATCAGTGAGTGAGTGAATCAGTGAGTCAGTGAATGAATCAGTGAGTCAGTGAGTGAGTGACAATCCAGCTCCATGATGTGCTTCATATCTAAAAAGATGTCTTCTCATAGAAGTGTAGTGTTGCAATGGCCGTCGAAGGATTTCCCAGGCTACCAGCTATTTTTGTAAGATTTCGTTCTCGCACTATTGTGCGTCTGATCAGTCTTAACAGATAAAGCACATCTAATCCTCCAACACTTGGGACACAGAGGACATACAGACGGGGTTGAAAGAGGACTTTCGCTTCCTGAAAAAGTCATCTTTAGATCTAGCGAAGGAAGGACGTGATACCAGGGTCCACTGGTTTCAGGCGTTTCGCAGAGGACCTTGATGAAGCCATTCATGTTGTTCCACTGAAGCACTGAAGCTGAATATTATTCCACCTCTTATATATGCGGATAAAGAACCATTTGCTTATCAACCCAAAACTTAAAGCATGCCAAAAGTTTCTTTCGGGAAAATGAGACTCCTAATGTAGGACAGGTTTGTGATTTTTCTGTCACCATGGATACATGCATATACTGTAGTTGCTAGATAGTCAAAAATTCATGAAGTTGTACGTACGTACTCTTTAACACTGTATTTTTATCCATGCACCAATTGTAGCGTGCGAATGTTAGGACGATGCACAGCACGTATTTTCCACCCGTCCATCCCGAGCCAAAGCTCAGGTCTGGGATCGTTTGTAAACAAGCGAGGTGCACTGTGGGAATTCGAGTCCTGCTCGCTCCAGCAGCAGCGACATAATAGGCATGACAGGTTACGCCACAGCATGAGGTGATGTTATTCAGCCTCAGCATGGCCCTTTGAGGTTTATTCTGCTGTGCATGTTTCAGAGCTATTTTCCACCTCTTCCCATCATGCAACCTGGCAACCGCGGAGTAAATAAGTGCTAGAGCAGGTACGGCTCAGCAGTTAAGGTCTCTTCAGTTGTCAATCCCTCTGCATAAAATGTATAAATGCAAGAAAACCTTAGTAGTGACAATCTACACCGTAAAAAGAATTATTTTTATTATCTATTACCTAGGTTTGAAATGTAACCCAATCAGACCTTTGAAGGTGTCATGATTTTCTTTGCTATATTAATTTTCCAGTGTAAAAACTTCCTTTTTGATTATTTTGGGATGGGTTTTTTTTTTTGCCCTTTTTCTTAAATAGTGCAATATGTGAGGTCAGAAATGTGCCTATTTTTACTGTATGCCTTTATTTTTTATACATGTTGTACAGTCTGAAGGATAAATATGTTAAATCATTTCAAACGTGCCTCGTTTTATTCGTGTGTGACATCAGATAAGGGACCAAGGTTCGTTAAAAATAAAGGAAATGTTAGATCTTCCTGATTTCAGGTCATTTTAGGGAGGGAAGAGAGAAATCTTTTTGCCATTTCAGAATACATCCTTGGAAGAAAGAGGGAATTTTGAGCTTTGTACTGAGTTTGATTGAATGATTTCTATAGATGTGGTACAAGTTTTATGAATAGACACTGAAGTACCAGAAAAACAGGTACGTGGAGCCTGTGCAAAATCCATAGCAACACCGCCTACGCAAGTTGCATTTTCAACACGGTTTAATAGTTTGAGATGGGTCGTAGCATTTCGGAGGTCGAAGCAAAATTTGGATTTTCACCTACGAGCATTTCAAGGGTGAACCGTGACTACAAGAATTCAGTGCATCCAAAAATGGTCACTGCATCCTCAAATTCCTGGTCTTGGCTGACAGGACTGCAGTCCACCTCAAGGTTCGAAATATCGTGTGTTCCGAGATGCTTTTCTGTACATCACAGATGTATAGAGTAATTACTTGAGTTACCATAGCTTCCATGCCTTCCTGGCGGCTCGAGCTGATCTAGCCACTCTATTTGATGTTTTTTTTTGTTTGTTTGTTTTGGTTTATTAGGTGTACCTAATTATAAAGCAGTTGCTGAGTATACACATGCCATCTTGAATGCTTGCGGACGTTTCACACTGAAAAGCACGCTAATAAAACAAATGTGAGGTTGTAACGTCAAAAATGGACCAATAACGATATACATCTATTTATTCTAATAAATAATCACTGTAATCACTTAAACCCCGAACTTGACTTCTCCTCCCAGAACAGATTCCAACTCTACCCGATACGACTCGCACATCTGCTGATCCGAGCAGAATGGCACGGCATGAATTAATTCAATCTGGGCACGTCCTTGTTTTTCTATAAAGAGACATCCGACAGTCTGTTCGGGTAACGAGCTCCGGACGGACATCTGGGTCTTGTTCTAATGAGCCACACGTGTTGAGGTTGGATTGACTTCCTTTCTGTCTTTTGTGTGTGGTGGAAATATGCTCATTACATGAAAAATGGTTTTTTCTTATTTACAACACTCATTACAAAAACAAACAAACAAACAAAAAACAACAACAGGGGAGTCGATTACATTCACTCACTCATTTATTTCTTGAGCCCTTAAACCTATCTGATTTTTAATGGAAGTGTGTATGGAGTCAAATGTGCCATTATTTTGGGATATCATATGCAGCACAGACAGACCGACAGACTTTCACTTGCCATGGAGTAGAAATGTTGAAACTGCAACACTACATGGTAAGTTTACTTCTTTATATTTTATTCTCTCGTAGTAAATGAACCTGGGCTGCACCTGACACACAAAATATACGATTCCTTCATTCCACTCATTTCATCTTCTTGCGTTTTCGGCTCTCCTTGCGCTGTTCGTAACGTACGAGTGGGAGCTCCAGCGAGGCCATTCTGTGGTCGTCCTGTAAACCCGACTCCTCCAAACTGTGGACTGACTGGCGGGAAAGCTTAAGCCCCATGGCTTTCGCCACCTCCAGCATCCTAAAAACGAATAATCGTCCGTTTAGACATGAAAATACGCAAGCCTTCTTGGAAAAAAGAAAACAGATCTGTGCTTCAGGTGCTACTGTGCTGGTTTCGGAAAATAATAATAACAATGGTTGGTATGTGGTATGATGATGATGATGATGATAATAATAATGATATTAGATGATTAGTAGATGTTTCTTGACTGCTGTATAAAGTGAGAGAGCGAGCAAGAACAAAGTGAAATGAAAACGTGTCACTTGCGGTGCCCCCCATGGTGTGCGTCTAACGAACGCGGTAGTCACAAGGGGTGTGAAAATTCATAGAGTTTAAACCTTTACATCATAAGATATGGGCTAGTGAAGTGCACTAGCATGAAGTAAAATGCACACCTATTGACATAAACCTTATATTCCATATCAGACGTCTGGGGCTTCAACCACACCAAGTGTCATGTCTATAGGCAGAGTCTAAATATATGATATCATTGACTAAAATTTGGAGAAGTTGGAGAAAAAAAAAACAGAAGAAGAAATATTTGGTTAGTGATTGGTGTGAGAGACTGACTTGGTTTCGCTGACAGACAGGTCCCTGTGCAAGAGTGTCAGGTCTACGTTCTGGTCGCTGACATGAAGCAGCAAAGCAAGACAGTGGGATGCGATCTTAATGACCGTAGAATTGGTCACTTTACTCTTCAGTCTGGGAGGCAGAAAGCAAGAGAAACGGAGAACAATAGTGTCATACTGATCATCTCCATCATTTCAGTTTTCAATGTATTATCAACTAGAACATATGAATAAGTGAAGCATAACCTTATGACCACCTGGTGCAATTACAAATCTGTCTACTACTTCAGCACACAAGATTTATCAATACACTGTACAGCTAGGCTACTGACATTTCAGAGCCATGGTCAGGGTTATCAATTCGAACTTGCACAAACCTCAGTCAGATAAAGAATCAATAGACTAGACTAATACACTCAACTAAACAACCGCTCTGCGCTCTCAACCCCTTAACTCTCTTTCAGCTACCACGGGGGTGGACAGGAGGGTGGCAGGTTAAAAATGGGGATCACTTTTGGTCATTTTTGGTAACAAGGTGGATTGCTTCCCCCTCATGTTGCCTACTAATCATACCAGTACCCTCTGGGTTCACGGATAAAAATCTCTTCAGTGCTAAGGTTTAGCCTAACAAAGATTTACAATGAATAGTTAAGTTGATTTATGAATCGTCAAACAATTTAGCTACCATACCAAATAACCAAACCAAACCAATGCTCCGTGATTTATTCATATGCATCAATGACAAAATGGAGAAAATTAAATCTGTCTGGTTTTTTTTTGTGCTGGATTTGTTTTCTGAGGAAAGAAATATATTTTGTATGGCACTTCAGCACAAAAGAAATGTATTAACCATAACCATGAACCGTAATTTCGACAGGAATCAAACTTGCACAAACCTTCCTTTATCGAAACTGTCCACTGAGAAGTTCTTCTGCACTTTCCGGAAGACAACGTGTGGACATTCGTTCTCACCAACTTCCAGAAAACAAAACAAGAATCATGTTAAACAAAAGGTATCTGCATAACACGTTGCTCTAATAGTCATTTACAACAACCCTGTGTCCCGGACAAATAAGACCAACATGGTGCGACAGTGAATCATTTCTGAGACTGATACCGTTGGGCGTGTTAGAGATACCGTATGTACAGCCAAAACTCACCCTTGCGGTCCAGTTTTTTCGTCCGTGCAAGCCTGATGAGGAAAGACAAGTACCAGGCACAGCATGCTTGTCTGTCTCTATCCTCACCCTCTTTGGGAAGGCATTTCAAAATCTCCTTCACGGTCTCCGGACTACGAAACCGACAAAAAGCAAGGAAGAGCCACAAAGCTTAAAGACTACAGCTGTATACATAAGTTATTTCACCTTTCTGGGTGAGGAAGAGAGCATACAAATTAAAGCTACTGTAATTATTATTTTTATTATTATTATTAGATGCAATTAGAGGCATAATCGCTAGCAAGTATGTTAACAGGACTACCACTAGAACCAAAATGTTCATGAGTCTTGTCTTACAGGAAGTCATCTTTATTCATCTGGTCTTCAGAAGCGAGTCCTGCCATTTTCTCACCAAGCTGCTTGAGCGAGTTCAACTCGGCTGGAGACAGCACTGACGTGGAGTTTAGGAATTTACAATGAACCCAGGTCATTATCAGTAATATCAACAGATACTGTACAAGAGGTTCCCAAACTAGGGATCCCCCCCCCAACATGCCACACTAGAGTAACTCCCAAATTGCATACTTATGCGCTTCCTATTACTGTCTCCTGTTAGCATTTTAAAATTCTCAAATGCGATCTACAACCCTTCCGAAAGGTCTAGCACATAAGCTCGATTTGAGTTTTTTTTTCGATTTGAGACGCGGATCATGACAACCATCACGACGACAGCAGAAGGTTTTAAGACAGCCAGGGCTTGTTCGAATGTTCAAATGTAACAGAAGTCTTATGTGAAAATTGTACGACAGTCAAGGCTTGGGTTTGATGGAAAGGTTAGGAAAAAGGAAGTATACTGCGGCAGACTGAGTTGTACTTTTGTACAGTGTACTCGTTCGTGTTGTTTCTTTGGTTGAGGAGGATACGGCTATCGAAGGGGTAAACGTCCTCGCGTCTGGTGGCGTTCTTGTTACAGGGCGGGAGGAAGAGAGCAGATTCAGTCAGAGCCTGTGAATCTGCCACTTCCTGCTGTAACGCTGTAACGAGACACAGAGAGAGAGACTTGCATATACACTGACCAGGCATAAAATTATGACCACTTCCTTTTCTCTACACTCGTCCATTTTCTCAGTTCCACTTACCATATAAATGCACTTTGTAGTTCTATGATTACAGACTGCAGTCCATCTGTTTCTCTACATACTTTGTTAGTCCCCTTTACTCTGTTCTCTAATGGTCAGGACCCCCACAGGACCA
>JAOVVH010000040.1:9784648-9799481 GCA_028566435.1 Scorpiodoras heckelii
AAGTATGTAGAGAAACAGATGGACTACAGTCTGTAATTGTAGAACTACAAAGTGCAGCTATATGGTAAGCGGAACTGTTAAAATGGACAATGAGTGTAGAGAAAATGAGGTGGTCATAAGGTTATGCCTGATTGATGTATTATAGAATATATTATGTAAATTTGCCTGAGAGATCTGATGCAATATTTCCCAGATGGCTATTAGGTGTCAAATGTAATCAGACAGGTTGCAGCCGGAGTTATAATGTTAACAGCCCTGCTGTGAACCAGAAGCCTAGCTGCAAGCCGGCTCCATGATGATTCATGATGAAGAGCTTAAGAGAGGGAGGATGTAGCCGGTCCCATCACTGAAATTTTCTTGCTTGTGAGACAACAGCGAACTATTTTTGGGCCTGTGTGTTATTCTGAGAGATGGCATTATTTGAACTGCTTATGTTGTGTGCATTGAAATTCTGAGTCAATGACCGGAAAATAAATAGTTCTTATTGTTTCAGTGCAAATCAAATAAACCAAAAAGTAATGATGCATAGATCAGAAAATGGGAACCAAGTTGGTGCTGGTTATGGTCATATCTTCATGATCATTTAAACTCTGCATACCTCCATGTTCAATTTTATTGTTTATTATATTGTTTATTATCAATTCATGATAATGTGACTCCTGCAGCATGTAGCAAAGTTGTTTATGAGCATCAAACGGTGAAGCATGTGCCAGGTTATATAAGCCACAAAGTAGGCCATATTTCAATTTGGATCTCTTCATAGCTAATAAAACACAGCAAATATTAGCACAAATTTCTTCTATTAGTAATAAAGCCTGTAGTGCTGTCTCCTTCTCTGTCATTCTCAGTGTTTGTGTGTCGGTGTGCGTGCCTGTCTTCGTCTCACACTCCTGCACCTACACAAACAAAGACGACTGCTGTGTGATTGGCACCAACATTATGGCGATGATTCAGGATGGGGGCCAGTGAAGTTCATCCTTAACAGTCAGAAATGATTTCAATATTCCGGTTGACATCTTCAAGCCTCATTCTAACATGACATTTACTGGATTTTGTCTGAGCGAGCTTTCAATTACCTTAATAACTGGCTGCTCTTAAGGTCACTTTTGTAGAAATTACTGTCGAGGGAATTTTTTAGACTATGCTAATGGCACACTTGTAGACAGGAAAATAGTCCTGTCAGTTTCACTATCTACCGAAGTGATGGAATTACAGAGCTCAAAGAGCTGTCGCTAGTACTCATAATCGGTGTTATCACGGTATACTGCTTTCGAGTGATGCATGAGTAAGGATGACTAATTAGGGAAATTTGTAATCTAGTAATAGCTTATTATTGCATGCGGCCCACACTCTGGCTACTGTTTCCTGAATATGCCACTCCCAGCTGCCAGTGTGGGAGCCTCTACAGTAAATATTAAGCTGTTCAATCTTGTTAAAACCAATTTCTACAGATTCAAAAGACCAATACAGGGCCGTTGTAGTGATTCTAATGAATGATAATGTAAGATGTAGAAACCAAATAATGTCGACTGATGTTAGTACTGCCTTACATGAAAGTATCCCTTTGGTAGTTTAGAAAAGATCTAGTTTGCTACAATATATGTATAAAATGACTAAAATACACATCTAATGGATAGCATCTAAGATGCATCAGTAGTGATAGTGCTAATACACATAACAATAATAACTAATAAAATCAATACTAATATTCTGACATCATGGACATGCTGCTGTGTTACATAGTACTGCACTCTTCCCTAATATTTACGCTGGTCTCAGAGGATACACATAAATGGGACCTGGTGTACAATCAATACTAGTGACATCAATGGGGCTAAATTAAGAATTTTCGGCACAGTGTTACACATGAACACAGAATATTGCACTTTCCCCCCAAAAGAAAACCAGTTTTCAGCCCAAATGACAATATTTAACCCATGGAGTATTGTTCACACATAGTTATAAAATAATGCAATTTTAATAGCCTAATAAACAATCTGTGGCAAGTTTAAAATTGTAAAACATACAGATGGCTGATGAATTAAAGGAAAAAATGGGGTCAGACTGTTTATTTATTCATTTTGCTGGCATGGTTGGACTTCAGCTTGTCCTCTTGGAGTGAAAAGTGACAGCAAATCGATACACGCTTATCCTATAATGAAATATTTCTCATGGCAGTGGTCTCTTCCAGGATGATCTCCACAACCATCTGTAGGGCAGGAGGATTCAGTGTAAGGTTTGATGAGGATGAAAATGTTGTAAATCATATGCTATGGCCTTCACACTCAACAGATCCTGACCCAGTTGTACGCCTGTGGAAACATTTGGAGTGGTGTGTTAGACAGCGCTATACCACCACCACCATCATCATCATCATCATCATCAAAACACCAACTGAGGAAATATCTTTTGGAAGAATGGTATTCATCAGTCCAATAGTATTCAATGTGTAGAATTGTTGCTAAGGTGCACTGAAGCTGATCTGCGAGTTGTCGTGGTCCAAGACCATACTAAGACACTTTATGTTGTTTTTTTTCCCTTAAATTTGTCACCCACCTGTATTTTGAAAGGGAACAAGGAACCAAGTTAAAAGGGGGAAGACACAGTTTAAAGGGGTGGTCACCAGTGGTTGCAGAACTATGGTTTCAGCTAGCTTTAGGCTTGTGTGATACTGCTGTGGGGAGTGGTATCTTGGGCCCTTGAGCAAGGCCCTTAAAGCTCTGTGATCCTGGGATGCTGTATCATAGAGATGACCCTGCACTCTGATCCCAACTTCCTAACAAGCTGTGATATGTGAAGAAAAGAATTTCACTGTGCCATAATGTAGATGGGACAAATAAAGTCTGCTTCTTGTTCGGCTTTTCTTCCTGTACAATGATTTTCTATTTTAAAAAATCGATATGAACAATTTAATGGTCCAGAACCAACTGAATAAAAAAGACACGACATTGAGCATTTCCACCATTTCAGATTCATAATATTATCAGCTGTGGAGTCAGGAACTGCTTGCTGGCAGTAGCAATTCAGTTGTCTTATGTCAGTATGGCCACATTTTCACACGTCCTGGGGGAAGCACATGGCCAGGCAGGGGGAACTAATAAAAAAAATCTATGGCAATGTATGGTCAAGAATTTTCAGCTTTTTTTCTCTTTCAGACAGATATTTTGGCCATTTGTAGCCAAGATAGTTTGGCTGCACCCCAGGTTTGGCTGCATATTGGTTGTTAATGATGTTAACTATATATCTATCTAATGTTAGCTAAGTAGAACATGCTTTGATTACATTTTATGCTCGCCCCATTATTATTACCACCCTCTGGTAAGCACTGCGATTCGGACCTAGATGGCTACCCAGGAAATAACCCAGAAAACCTGTAAGGGAAATTTGCCATAAACTTTGAGCTAATATACTACCAAATGGAGTCATCAAAGTTGAAAAGAATTGAAAATTGAGGACTGAGGACTAGTGTATATTACATGAAACCAACCTGCTTGGTCTTAAAAAACCAAATCTAGTTAGCTGGATTAGAGTTTTCTGGGTCTCAAAGTCCCACTTTTTACATAAGTAATAGTTAATATATTATTAACTATATAACAATAATTTAACATTTTGTTTATACCAGTTTTTTGCTTTTTTCACAGTGTCTACTGCAACAATCTCAAAACTTCGAAGCCATGATCTCGACAAGGACCTTCGACTAAAGCGGTCCTCTAGTCAGAAGAGACGACACAATGCCTGACCCAGACCTTCTCCCTCCTGCCCCACCTCTTTCTATCCTAAACTGCTCCTCTCACAACTGTACCCTCGCCAACCTTTCAGCATTTCATGCTGATGTGTGCCATGCCGAAAAGCCCTTTTTTGTGGCCCTTGCTGTGGCCTACAGTGCTGTAGCCTTGCTGGGAGTGACTGGAAATTTGGCACTGATAGTTTTGATCTGGCACCAACGCGAACTCTCTAATGCCACTAGCGTGCTCATTGCCAACCTGTCAGCCTCGGACTTGCTGATGACACTTGTCTGCTTGCCTTTCACATTTGCCTATACATTCATGGACTATTGGGCATTTGGTGGGGTCATGTGCAAGATCAATAGCCTAGCGCAGTGCACCTCCGTCTCCGTCTCCATCTTTTCCCTTGTTCTGATTGCCATCGAGCGCTATCAGCTGATTGTGCGACCACGCGGCTGGAGACCCAGTGCGTTCCATGCCTGCTTGGGTGTCGGCCTCAGCTGGGGTCTGGCCCTGCTCACGGCCATGCCTTTTCTACTCTTCTCCGTTACCACTGATGCACCCCTGCAGCAGCTGCCCGCCATTTGGCGTGAGCACTACCGAGGCAAGGTGGTGTGTCTGGAGCAGTGGCCCTCACGCCAGTTCAAGCTTGCCTACACCACCACCATGTTGCTCCTGCAGTATGTCGCCCCCCTCTCCTTCATCTTCATTTGCTACCTGAAGGTAAGGACTGTCAACTTTTGTCTAGATTGTACTTACTAATGAGGCACCGAGCCTCAAGAAACATGGCATTGCAGGCTTTAAGCAGGACATCAAAAGCAAGCATTAGTGATGCAAGTGACCACAACTCACAATCGGAATTATTTCTCCGTAGACTATAAGCAAGCAAGAGTAAAGATATACTAATGGAAATTACATGAATTAGGCATCTCTCGATCTTTAGTGCTATTGTGGTTCATTCCAAAGATGTTCAGTGGGGTTGAGATCAGGGCTCTGTACAGGCCACAAGAGTTCTTCCACACCAAGCTACGCAAACCACATCTGCATGGACCTCCGTTTGTCCACAGGGGCATTATCGTGCTGGAACAGGTTTGATCCTCTTAGTTCCAGTGAACGGAAATGGCAAGAGCTAGAGTATACAGACAACTTTCTGTGCATTTTCAGTGTTGTGGCAACAGTTTGGGAAATGGGTCTGATATATAAACATATAAAACAGTGGTGCAGGCTGCTGCAGTGAGGACGCCCTGCTCAAAACAAGCCCAGACTATTTGAGTAATTTGACCAATTGTGAAAATACCCTTAAGTGTGGCAACCATATTGTGGATTGCAGCAATAACAACGATAATGTGTTTCTCGAATATGGTGCTCACAAAATCTGTGTAAGGCCTGGGGTGCTGATTGCACACTTCATAATCAGCAGTTATTTAAAGCAAAAACACCTGCACTAGATTTTGAAAGAAGAAAGCCGTGTCTTTCAGAATGACATAATGGCTTTCAAACAGCAATTTATTATAGCTGTACAATACAAAAACCTCTGTTAATGGGAGAAAAATAACTCCAGATCACTTTTGCTTGGTTCTTTAAAATGACAGGAGATTATTATTATTATTATTATTATTATTATTATTATTATTATTATTATTATTATTATTATTATTATTATTATTATTATTAATATTAGTAGTAGTAATTGAAAGTTTAAAGAACGTGCATAATTTCCATAACTCTGAGTTATATTTGGATTATAATGGTGTATAGATGAGTTATGATATGATGTTTCCTTCTCTTTTTTTTCTGGAACCACATTAGAGGGATAACACTTTACAACTAAAGACAAACTGCGATAAATTATATCTAGATTTAAACATCTGAGCCTTACCATTGCTTTCTACCGTATGAGGGTTGCTGAAAAGTGAGTCACTGCAACTGACAGCAGTTTGTTTAGCTCTGAATTCATCTACATGGAAAAAACAAGGAAACCACGGTGATGTTAGCTCATCGAAGAAAATGGATGGTTGATGTCCCAGTTTATGGCAGATTTTAGACACAACTAATTCACCTTATCAGCTAATTAGGAAGCTCTTTATCAGCATGATGAGGTCTGTTAGAACAAGGCAAACATCAAAAAAAAAAAAAGTGACCATCCCTGATCTAGACACTCATGCGAAGCCACATATGGTAATGGTGCATAAACTTTCACCTACTCACAAAAAGTTCAAGGAAAAAGAATGCCAAACATTTTTTTAAATGTTTTAATACACTGTAACTTATGATGTTCTAGAAATGCAGCTTGCCACCACACCTGGGCCACTTCATTTTCAATATCATCCCTGTTTATATATATTTTTAAAAATAAATGCATCAATATGAAAATTAGAGACTGATACCAATAACCTGGGGCATTCGAGTCCACATTAAAAAAAAAAGAATTAGGTTGCATTTAGTTTAAATTGAAAATAATTGTCAAATTCATTGGTGTCTTTATTAGGTTATTTAATCACCTTCCTGTAAATATGCATTAAATTAAATGTTACACAAAAATGTTTCTATGTCAGTAACGAAAGCAACACATTACATAACAGACCATTTTTCAGACAAAAAACATAAAGAAGGCTGTTGGGTTTTACAAGCAAAAAAAAAAAAAAAGAAGTAAGTGTGACAGTCAAAGTCTCCAGAAGAGCTGTGGCAGATTCTCTGAAATGCTCAGTAAAACTTAAAAGCTAATTTCATTATAAAACTGCACACATTGTACCTGAGAACACTGTTTAAGAAAAAAGCACAATAAATATCGACTTCCTTTAGTTTATTACTGTTTACTGCACTTTATAGTGTGTTCTTTTATGTAGAAACATCTTCATTATTTTTTTCGAAGGCACCTTTGCTTTATAGCGAGACTTTGCATGTGTCTAAGACTTTTGTATCGTACTGTACAGTAAATGGCTGGTAAGTTTTACTGAGCGCCTTGGAGAATCTGCCACAGCTCTTCTGGAGACTTTGACTGTCACACTTACTTCTTTTTTCTGCATGTAAAACCCAGCAGCCTTCATTATGTTTTCAGTCTGAAAAGTGGTCTGTTATGTAATGTGTTGCTTTTGTTACTGACATACAAACATTTTTGTGTAACATCAAATTTTTTGTTGGGAAAGTAACATTTGGAAATATAACATCTTGTGCACTGACTCAATAAAAATAAGCATCAGTAACAAAAGTTGTACCTAAAACCAGTAGGGTGCCTAAGACTTTTGCACAGTACTGTAAGTGTAATGTGCTTATAGTTATAGGAGGCAGGATGCAGGTTTGTAAAAGTGGTATTTATTGGATATTTATTGGCGGCAATCTATGAATCATCATCATTGTCTTTGCGAGGGCAAAGAATAGGCAGATAACATTAAACAGGGATGGTTCGTAATAATAAAAACAGGCGAGAATCCAAAGCGGGAAATACTTTACACGGAACTTGAACTAGAAAACAAAGCTTGGACCTGAAGAGACAGACGTGTGCGGTGAGACACAACAACATCCAGGGCTAAATGACTACTTACTCCGTGGGCCCTCAGCAACACCAGTCATATAAATTTATATGCAAGAATGAACAGAATTAATACGTCATTATTTAGGATGAATGAAAAACAGTTTGGTAAAGAATAAAACTAGATGTACCGCTTAGCAATGTGTAATATGAGCACTGTCAAGAGAAAGAGTCAGAGAAAGAGCAAGAATAAAATGAAAAGAAATATCAGTTGCAGTGCCCTCTAAAAGAATGTAGTATCGATGCTGAGAGGAAAGATTTCAGAATTGTAGCGTCGGGAGATCTTGAGATATTGAAATGTCAGTTGCAGCGCCCCTATGGATGAAATATCATGAAGTTTGGCATCTATAGAATGTAGTAGTGATCCAGGGTGTGGAATTTTCCAAAAGTTTGAGCCTTAACATCACAAAATATGGGCTAGTGAATAGCTAGATTTTTGATTTGAACGTTATTCACTAGGTGGCGCTACTCCACAAATGAATCATAATGAGCTAGGGTAATGCGCTTCCTAGAGGTGCATAAATTAATCATTTTTGGCAAAATTTTCTTTTTGTGATGAAGTGCTTTGAGCCTACCTGAATTCAGAGGTTACTGGATTGAAGGGCAAAATACACCTAGGGACACAAGTGTCATTTGTGTAAGATGAAGCTATATGACCCCCAGCTAGTTGCGGCAGTCATAATAAAAATAACCAAACAAACACTAAATACACAATGAATTAAATATTGAATTTGGCTTAAAAACTTTCTGCTAGTTGTAACACACTAGATGATGACACCCCAGAATATTTCTTTAGAGCACCTGAAAAATGACCATTAGGCTACTATGAACTTTATTAGCAGAGATTGGCTTTGAAGTCAACAGGGTACTCTTGTCATAGCTAGTAATAATGAGTTGGCAGCTTAACGTGTGTTAGCATAACGCATCTTACTCCAGATATTAGCTAGCCGGTTATCCATTATAGTTTTCTTTTTCAATTTCTTCAACAACTGGGAAGCAAAAAAGCAGACAAATGAACTAAAATCCAGATAGATAGATAGGTACAGATCCTTACAAATCATTTCATATGCTAACTGCATAAGGGTGTGGGGCAGTGGTGTAAAAACAGACATAAATATTATAAATAAAGTTTATCTAGTATAAAATAAGACACACTATGACCTTATTTCAGTGACTGTCTCTTTCTAAACAGCTTTTGTTGCAAACAGCAGCCATTTTTTAGCGCACAGCCTACAAGGGGGACCAAAAATCCACACAAAGGACGATAATTTGGACCTTTTGGGGACATTTGGCTGGTCCCCATGAGGAAAGTGGGATTTTTGAGCCAGAAATTTGCCATTCCTCTTAATTACTATGAATAAACTAGGCTTAGGTTTAGGTATAGCGTTAATTAGCTGCATTAATAATGATGTCAATGGAAATTCCTCACAAGAACGGCAAGACAAAACAGTGTGTGTGTGTGTGTGCGTGTGTGTGTGTGTGTGTGTGTGTGTGTGTGTGCGCGCGCGTGTGCGTGTGTGTGTGTCTGTGAAGCCATTTAAAGAGGCTAAGTAATGACTGGAGGTTGACCAAAAACCCACTCTCCCTCTTCTCTTTCTAATTTTCCTGGTTGATTAAAATCTCCACCCCTTGAGAAGAAAAGCAGAAATGCACTTAACACAAAATTCCCCCTCAGCAGCTGGAGTGCAGGCATGTACCAGGCTCTCCAGGGTCCTTCATATTATTTACGATGGATATTGTAGCAGGTTTGGACAGGGCTTTGTGGGATGGAGTGTGTGTTGCTGATTGAACATTACTAGCTGGCAGAGTGATCTGCCACGTGAGCTCACAAACATGTATCACACATGCACACGGATGCTACCTACATACACAATGAGGACGTGTGTGTGTGTGTGTGTGTGTGTGTGTGTGTGTGTTAGAGAGAGGGAGAGAGAGAGAGATAGAGAGAGAGATGTATGATTAGAGGGAATTGGGCCAAAGCTGGAGATGTAATAACTTCAGACTTTAGCTCAAAGGCCATAATTATGCTATGAGTGAGGAAAGATTGCTAAGTGACACAGAGGAAGAGAAATGCTTTTAGAAGCATAGGGCCATTTTCAGCAGGTGTTGAAGAAATAACAGACAGTGTTAATAAGCAGACTTTTTTTTTCACCAGCTATGTAGAGGGTTATGTTTGGTAATGGCACTTGTGGGATTTAAATGAAATCATCTGCAATTACTACAATAATAATGAGACTTTTTTTTAAAAAAGTGATAGCCGATACTCAGCCGAAGTAATTTACATTTGTCTTCAACTCGGTTATGCTTTGCACTTAATTAACCACAAGCTGTGAGAAACAACACTTCCTATTCCTCGGAACCTAAATTATGGCTGGCACGGCATTTGCATTTTCGTGGGATGTTTATTTCACACATGCTTTTATCTAAAGTGCTGGATGGAGTGGATCAGTTGAAGGTTAAAGGCTCTGCTTAAGGATCTAAACAGTGGTTTCTCCGGCAGCCCTGGGATTTCAAGTTTCAATCTTCCAGGCGCTAATGGATAACCTTAAGCACTCAACTTCCACTGCTCAAGGACTTCAAAATGAAATGCTTCAACGACAGGGCACATGGCAAATAGTGGGAGGAAAAGCTGACATTAGGATGACATATACAGTCATTTGCTACAGGTGTGTAACTACCGTACTGTGTAACTTAGCTTGCTGCTGCTTGGAAGTGTATTATAAAGCCGATGTATTTTTGTGCCGTCTCGAAAAACACGAACCTGCAGCTTAATGTTCTTCTGTTAGTGTGGAGCGGTGCAGGCGATATGAGTAAACAAGATCATTCGACATAACAGACAGTGGATATGAAGAGTACAAAGTGACATGCATGCCCCAAGTGGCTCGGCAGTGATGTTATGATCAACGTCCATCTCAAAGCAAATTAAATATGTTGATATTAGTGTTTGTCTGTCAGTTGATCATATTACTAACCTAATCTGCTTCCTGATACTCTAGTAAAATACTCTGTAGCCACTCAAGATTACATGTGAAAGACTTGATAATGACATTAATCCTGCTCTTATTATGGACCTTTATTTTGATCCAATTCATAAGGCTAAGGATGTTCTAGATCTAGACGCGATGTGCTGTTCAAGACTTCTGCCATGTGTTCTTCTTCTTGAGGCTTCAAACCCTGATGTTCATTTATCTTTAGAAGCACTGGTGGCACACACTGAGCAGTGAAAACAGATCAAGACTTACACAATTACCTGCGACTTCCAAGGCTCGTTAGGAAGGTATGCTAACCCCGAATATGCCCTCCTTGTACAGTCCCCAAAGACATCAGTGGCTGTCATCTCACGTTAACCCCACTCCACAACCCTTCCGGCATTTTCTGCATCTTTTAATCGAGCCAATTATAGAGAATCTGCTGTCAGTGAAATCAACCCGAAACCAAGCAGAACTGCAAAACGCCCCCAAACAATTCAAATCACGTTACACCGCTGCCAAAAAGGAAGACAATGAGAGATTAAAAGGGGTGGATGAGATACAGACATGTACACGTGACCTGAATAGCAGCATTTCATGTGTTCAAGTTAAAATCAGTCCTTAGAATCACCATGTGATCTGAACCAACACCAACCAACAGATTAACATAATAATTAATACTGTATATACAATTAAATAACATATCTTCTCCACCTTTTTCTCTCTCCCTCACCCTACCACATTGTCTCTGTCTCCACTCCCAAGATCTACATCCGTCTAAGGCAGCGGAAGAGTGTGATGGAGCGAATGCGTGAGAACAAGTACCGCAGCCACGAGACGAAGCGCATCAACGTCATGCTTTTCTCTATCGTGGTTGCCTTCTCTATCTGCTGGCTGCCGCTCAACGTCTTCAACGCCGTCGGTGACTGGAACCACGAAGCCACCATGAACTGCGCCCACAATACCCTGTTCTCGCTGTGCCATCTGACCGCCATGTGCTCCATCTGCATCAACCCCATCTTCTACGGCTTCCTGAACCGCAACTTCCAGCGCTACCAGCAGTCCTTCCGGCTGTGCAAGAGGCTTTCTACAAGAGAGGAAGAATACGACACCGTCGCCATGTCCACCATCCACAGCGACCTGTCCAAGGCGTCTCTCAAACTCAGCAGCGCGGATATCTAGGAGAAGCATTGCTAGTCACTGTTGGGGAAATACAACGTGAACGCGGTCGTGTCTGAAGATGATCACATCTTAGATAGATGCAAGATTTGCAAAAAGCAGTGCTTGGTGAAATACCGTGTAAGATGGAGACCCTGAAAGAGCACAAAGGTTCACCGGGACAACTGTAAGTAAGTAATTTAAGCCTTACCCTAAGAGACTGACTTTATGGTATTGGACCATACACAAAAAAAATGTTGGTTTGAATGTTAGTTATTTGCAAATGCTCCAAATATAGAGGTGGACTTAAATGTCGGAAATCACTTTTACTGAACAAGATGTCACTGAGTTGCAAGGCTACTGAGTTAAAATAGGAATAGTATAGAATATGTATTGCACATTTATTGCTCTTTAGTTTACATGGAATTTTATATTTAGGTTGTGTTTTATTTATTTTTTATACCAACATTGCTTTTACTGTAACCAAACCATCAGTTACGCCAGCGTACTACTTGTTATACACCCGTGAATGTTACTGGTTTATATTATTGATTCTTATAACCAATTATGTTAAATGTAGAATGACAGATGATTGTTAAAACAAGCAAAACAAATGTTGTACTTTGTATTTGTCTGTTGTGACCAGTTATGAATGTAAATGACATGAGTTTGGTATTGTAATTGCTTAGAAGTGTTCATTTTGACAATAGTTATTATTATTTAGAGCACTGTGGTCAGAGTAATTTAATATTCTAGTATAATTATGCGACTCATATAGTAAAGATGTTTAATATACGCTCAGTGATGACTGTAATACCGGTAGGACCCTACTTTGTTCACAGAAAATCTCAGTTTCAGTTCTTCGTGGCATGGAATGTACAAAGTGTCTGACAATTCCTTTGAGATTGGGTCCATGGTGATGTGAAGGCGCATTCATGCAGCAAGTGTCTCGACTAGATCTAGATTTAGTGACTGCGTCATTAGGTTTATGAAACTGGTTTAAGACGACTTGTGCTTTGAGACATGGCAATGTTATTATTATGCTGGAAGTAGCCGTTATAAGATGGTAAATTGTAGTCGTAATGCCGAAGTGATGCCGATTGTCAGCAACGATATTCAAACAGGATGTGGCATTTAAACAACACCAACTACGACTGGTCCAAAGTGGCCCAGTGTGTGCCATTAAAACATTACCCTCACCATTCCACCACCACCAGCCTGAACTATTGATACAACTCAGGTCAGGTCCATGGATTCATAGATCATCTGCACCAGAAATCGGGATTTATCAAACCATGTTCAACTGTCCAGTTTGGATGAGAATGTGCTCATGGGTTCCTGTTCTTGGCTGACAGAAGTGGAAACCTCCACTGGTATTCTACTCTTGTAGCCCTCCCACATCTAGTTCAACGTAATGTGCATTCTGAAATGCTTTTCTGCTCACCACGGTTGTAAAGAGTGGTTATTTAAGTTACCACAACCTTTCCTGTCAATATGAAGCAGCCAATTCTCCTCAGTCCTCTCTCATCAAGCCTGGTTTCAGCAGCTTCTAAAACAGAGCACTCCAATCTGGCACCAACAACCTTGGTCAAATTTCCCCACTGTTACCTGACGCTCCTGACGTCCATCTGCATGATTTCATGCATCGCGCCGCTGCCATTTGGCCGATTGGCTGTTTGGAGAACCACGTAGAATAAGTGGGTGTTCCTAATAAAGTGGCCAGTGAGTGGATCGTATTTCACACTTAGGACCATATTCAGGTAACATTTTGGTTATAGAGGTATAACGTAGCAACTTGTATTTTGATTAGACACTAATACTATTTATTAAGACTTAAGTTTCAAAGAATAACACACATATTGCAGGCTTATGTGGTATAATATAAATGTTTATACATAGAATTATTGTGGATATTGTGAATTTCAGTGTATGAAATCATGTCTTTTTGTTTTTACTGTTTTATTTTCTTTTATAAAATGATTAAAACCAGTTAATTGGATAGCACCAGTCTTTAAAAAAGGGATCATTAGTTGTTGATGTTCTAACTATGACGTGTTTTAACCTTGCCACAAGAGCTTAATGAGGCTATTTTTCCAAAGTGCCCTGGCACAGACAATCGCATTAGACAGAGGGTAGACACAAATGTGTGTGTGTGTGTGTGTGTGTGTGTTTTAGTCTGTTTTAGTCTTTGGTCTAAGCCCCATGAACTTGACATTACACGCTTTGTCTCACATGTGCATGCATGTGAGACAAAGCACATGCGACTGCTCTGAAGTAGGGTGATATTATTTTTAGGCACTGAGCGGATGAAATCTTTGGCTAACAGCGTGATTTGATTAAAATGTTTCCTAATTAGCTGCAATTTGTCTAATTATGTCTACATGCAAGATCATAGGATATCAGCATATTAGAAAACATGCTCCGTATCAAAGTTTTTAAAGGAAGTGCACAAAGGTGCCATGGTAGTAAATATAGCAAATAAAAAGTCTGAGTATTGTCCAGAATCCAGAGTTATTTTTCGGCTCACTTTTACTCCAGTGTAGGTTTCTTGTGGACTATATAATGAGGTTCTATGGCTGTCCTATCTATTTTGATTATATAGTCTCTATATGATGTTACTGATATCTCTCATTGTGCCACGTTCACACAGGTGGATTAATAAAGAACATGTCTTTACACCACTTTTTAGTGCATGGCTATTCTTTTCCACAGAAACACGCATTCAAAGCACTACGTCTCATAAGTGCATTCACAATCATTCTCAATGTGACCACGATCTCAACTGGACATTTACATTACAGATGAAAGACCTCCCGAACTCCGACTTCAACATTTAAATGCCAGCAGAAATCATGCTGAGTTTGGACTGGTGGTTGTGAGCGACACAAACCCTTCTATCCTGATTCCCCATGTCATATGTTTCATAGTTCTGTGACAAAAAATGAGTAAGTATACAGCACTGTGCAAAAGTCACATGCCCGTTGCTTCCGAGAGGATGGAAAGGATGCAGGAAGACCCGAAATGATCATATGATGATCATTTAGATACTCATACTAATTTGTATTCTGAATCTGATTCAGATTATTGAAATTGAACAGGCAAAGTGCGATTCTTTTAACCTGTGATAGACATATACCGTGTCCAGTCAGCGAGTACTGTATGTGATGTTCACTAAGGACCTCCTCCTTTCCGTTCTGAGTTTCTGACTTGTTATTGCAGTTGTTTGATTTCCGAGCGCATTTTGGACATCTGTTTAATCCAATTTGCTTGGTTGATTAGACACAAAGATATCCCTGAATCAAATAGATAAAAATATACTTTTTTGAGCACGACAAACATACAGTACGTCATACCGTGTATAACCATTTTCAGATACACATTTTTGCCATAGATCATTTTTTTGATGTTCTTAAGAGCAGTTTAAAAGTTCTAATCAGTAAATAATGCGCATA
>JAOVVH010000040.1:9902614-9916199 GCA_028566435.1 Scorpiodoras heckelii
ATAGTAGGGCATTTTACAGCTTAATGAGAGGGAGAGGCTTTAAAAACCATGTCTCTTTTCAGACTGTCAATACTGTCATTACACACACACACACACACACACACACACACACACAGGCATGACAGGACCTCGACTTTACATCTGCTGTTTGTCTGTGTCTATCTGAGCACTGTTAATTAACCCACATGCCGCTGATGTGTTTTATGGCTGCGTTCCAGTAATTGCAGTGACTAATTGGACCCCGGATGAACGTTTTTCCGTGCACTTACTTATGTATATATATATATATATATAAAAAAAACCACGACAGGACTGATATCTTAATCTGATATGGTACATAGTGTTGAGCTTTACTAAACCGCATGGCCAGACAAGGAGTAGTTTGGTTTCATTATGGTGAATGAGAGTGAAAAAAGTACAGACTCTAGACAATAAGAGTGAATATTCAGGGATATCGAATACTGGAATGGCAAAACGTGTGCTATATGAGGTGTGACAATTTAATTCTGGGAATGCACCTGTAAAACATATACACTGAAGTACCAGAAAAACTGGTACATCACAGGATCTGACCTGCTTTCGTAAGTTTCGAGGTTTTTCTGGAATTCTTGCAGTCACGGTCATACCCTTGAAATTGCAAAATCATGATAACTCGACATTCACGTGGCAGAAACAGCTCTAGAAGCTTTCATAGACGTCTGTTGCGTTGTATATGCACTGGAGGACGCAATCTATGATGTGTATAGGCGGCGTTGCTCTGTATTATGCACAGGCTGCAGTACCAGTTTTGCTGGCACTTCAGTGTGTATGCAGAACTGTACGTTAGTGTACGTTCAACGTAGTCCCCTTGTGCATCTATCTATACACTAGACCTGTGTTAATATTTCTGCATGCAAAAAAAAAAGAAGTAAGTGTGACGGTCAAAGTCTCCAGAAGAGCTGTAGCAGATTCTCCAAGACACTCAGTAAAACTTAGCAGCTAATTACTGTACAGTACGATGCAGAAGTCTTAGGCACATGCAAAGACTCACTGTAAAGCAAAGATGCCTTCGAAGTTATAATAATGAAGATGTTTCTACATAAAAGAAAACGCTATAAAGTGCAGTAAACAGTAATAAACTCAAGGAATTCAGTGTTTGGTGTGTGTTTTCCTTAAATCGTGTTCCCAGGTACAATGTATGCAGTTTTATAAGGAAGTTAAAAGATAAAAACTTTTAAGTTTTACTGAGCGTCTTGGAGAATCTGCCACAGCTATTCTGGAGACTTTGACTGACGCTGTACTGACTCAATAATGCAGAACTTAAAAAAAAAAAAGACCAATAACAAAAGTTGTACCTAATAACAATAGGGTGCCTAAGACTTTTGCACAATACTGTGTATATGTGTATATATACTACACTGCGCCACATTAATCTCATTTTCCTCTTGAGCTAACCAAAAGTTCTGATTTCTCTCAGTTCTGAATTTTCGTGTGCGCGTTTCGGTTTCTCTCCCATTTCCTCAAGCATAAGCGTGTGACCTCGTGAGCTTACAGTACGTGCATGCGTATCACGCGCGCGCGCGTGTATGTAACATGGAAATGACCCCGTGCCCCCGGTGGTCTCGCTTCTGTTGCTCGAGGGAAAAGCGAGCGCGAACATTTTGGCTTTGTGCTTATCTCGTGCCATTAGAGTGCACTAAACACATTTCCAGCTCTTTGTATGCCGATTTCCCTCTGTGTGTTTATATGTATGTGTGTGTATGTGTGTGTGTGTGGGTATGAGGAGCAAGTGTGGGAGCCCACTTCATTCAGGCACTTATCTCTTCCTGGTTGCCTGCATCCTGCCACTTAGGGAAGAGTCTCCTCTCTCTTTCTTTCTTTCTCCATCTCTCTTCTCTCTCTGTCGAGCTCATTCATGCACAAAAGAGTGTTTTCATAATAAAAACGTACACGCAGCAGAACTGGGAACGAAAGAGAAAGCAAACTGCACCATGTGCGCACATGAGCCCGAACACTATCGTCGATTGCCAGCTTCAGCAAATCTGTACGGGTGTGTACAGTACGCGTAATGCAAACGTGGCATTTTGCCAGCAAGTTGGACTCGATATGTGACAAAGGACGTAGACGGGGCATGTGTGCGTGTACCGAGGGCAGAAGGGAAGCTCGCCGGCAGAGACACCTTCTGCTAAACAGGATTTTCCAGGAGCACCCTGGCCTGACAGGCAGCTTCCGAAACTCCGCCGAATGTTCCCGAGTCAGCGCTTCTCTCCCGTCGCCGACTGTTTGCTTTGGAGCGGAAAAAGCGTGCATCAGCAGCGCGCACACGCTTCCTCCCAGAATGCATTTCGCCAATTAAGCAATCACGGCTCTCAAGAAAGGATCTCTCGGATGCGCGACGGCCAGCTGCTCGGCTCACGAAAATGTACCGTCGCTCAGGAAGCGCGGACTGAAATGAAGCGAGGGAAGAAGTTGCGCTCATGTCGAGTTTTTCAGGGCCTATGGTTTAAGGTAATTTCTTTAAAAAGAAAATATGCATCTTGACTTCAGGATGGAGGTGTTTTCACTTCCCGGTATCATAACAAGCTGGTGACTGGAGCTGGGTGATATAATATGATACGATAGAATCATGACATAATATTGTTGTACCATTACAAAAACCCCCATCTTATTCCGGTACCACTAAATCATTCTTTCGCAAGGATGTATCAGATTGTGTCTGTTTTTCATTACAACACCAATCCTCTAAGGGACTGATGTTGGCTTTTACCCAGAACGCTCGGCGTCAGTTCTACCGCTCGTGTCCCTCCGAGGATTCCGGTTACACTTCATCGCAGAAAGTTTTGCTCATCGTCCCAGGACGCTCATTTATATGACTGCTGACGTGCGCGTACGTCAGATCCTTCGTATCGTATCGTGTCATATCATATATCACCGCAAACATGCTGCTGAATTCTTCATCCCAAGAGATTTATTTTCTGATTGGATCACATCATGGTAGTAATATCAGTTTAATATCACCGTTGTCAAGGGATGAGAATGGAGGGAACACACACACACACACAGAAAGAGAGAGAGAGAGTTTTGCAAAATAGAATCTTTCTATGAGTTTTTCCATTCATAATTATAACAGTGTTTGTGCAGATTTTGCTTCCCATCACTAGTTTTGTCCCTGTTATGTATTTGGAAAGAGATCAACAGATCACCCAAGGACAGAGCTCAGAGCTCTCATGGATTAAACCAGCTGTCTGACCCCAAATAACACACACACACACACACACACACACACACACACACACACATACGCACATGCACATGCATAATGCATAATTCTTTCTGCATAATAATAATAATAAATCAAGGATTTGATAAAGGATATGAAAAAAAAGTCCTATTTAACCTCTCATTTTTTAAAATAATACAGGATCTAGTGCACGGACATTACCCACATCAAACACCAACTTAACACCGGGATTATAATTCCGCATTTCGTTCTAGTGCGGATTACGGAAAAATCTCTCTCCCTGTGTCACCTCAGCCCATCCCAAATCCCACATTACGGTTTATTGTAACACAGGGCTCTTCCACATAGTCTTGTGAATTCCGTCAGCCCCGTGATGTAAAGTTCATTAACACTCCTTGCAGTGGATACTGAAACCCTGGGCACTTGAGTGTACCGTTAATGGGCACTGAAAAACTCATACCCTGTCATCAGAAGAGTGTTGTATTAGCAGTGGACCCAAGGCCGATTCTTCACTAGACAGGCAGCTCTTCAATGCTCCTTAATGTTATTACATAGTAATACTGTTGTACTTTTGTATTTTCAGCTTCGTTACAGTTCATTTCTTATTGTTGAATAACTACCGCTGGGAAAGTACTAAATATAATAACCAAATCACCAGCCCCCCGTCGCATCGGCCGAGTTCTCACAGCTAGATTCTCACCTCAGCGTTTCTCCAGAAGGCTGTTTCAGCATTTCCACTGAATCCCTTCATACAGGTGCGATAATATAGATCGCTCGGACCTGGCAGCATCAATAGGTCGATCTTCCTGCCATCATTTGGAGCGTATCGCAGACAGGCCCCGGTGCAGAAAGTAACCTTAAGGTCCATTTTAAAAAGATTCAGCAAAACGAATAAAAAAACCACAGAGAAAGACGAGAGCTATACTTAGGTTTTGGGTTTTCTAACAAGAACCGAAAGAGACAAAGAAGGCCGATACCGATCAAATACGGCGTGCTGTTAGAAACTAGGCAAGGGTATTGTGTGAGAGCAGAGAACGAAGAATGGACACTCATGAACGGGTGTGCACCCATTTGGATTTCATTGAAACACAAGCCTTGCATTGTTTTTTTTTTGTTTTTTTTTGTTTGTTAAGCATCAAGGTTAAGTAAGTCTTTGTGTCTCTCTCACACACACACACACACACACACACACACACACACACACACACACGTTTCATTATGCTCTCTATCATCGCCATCTCTACGATCTCCTCGGCGACAGCCTAAAAAAAGAACTTCTACGGCACACTGGGCGTGACCACAATTAAACCGGGACCGTTCTCGAAAAATCGTCGGCTTTAAAGTGACACAAGACGACTCGCACATGCGCCACTTTGTTCCCCCCTTGGGAACCATTTCAGCCTTAAAGCTAATCAGGACTGCTTCAGCACCCGAGCCTGTATGATAGCGGTTTATATTAAAGCAACTATACTGGTGCGGTGTACACTGATTGTGTTTATGTACTAGTATGCCTAGTTTCGCCTTCCTGATGCTGAATTCTTTTTCTCTCGCTCTCTCTCTCCCTGTTTTTACTGCAGCAGTCTTTTGGGGAGACATCGCCTTGGATGAGGAGGATCTGAAAATGTTTCAGGTGGACAGGACGATAGACCTCGCCCGCCACCAACACGCGAGCCGAGGGCACACGTCGGGTAAGAGTCGACCTCGTCACGTGACTTCAGCGTTCAGAAGATTTCAGATAGAGAGAGGAATAGCTAGAGAGAGAGAGAGAGAGAGAGAGAGTGTGTTTCAGCGATAAGAAGTGTATTTGTGTACTGTAGGGTGCAATATGTCAAGCTGGGAGACATGAAGGGATTATCAAGCTGGAGTAAGATGATATTTAGTTGATTCCAGGTTCGGAGGAGTTGATATTGGTGGAGTTTAAGCCCCCATGTGATTAGACTTGATAAATGCCTCTGTGTCATCTCTGCAGCAGCATCAGCAAACCATCTGGGTGCGCGTGTACGTGCGAGTGCGAGTCGTGATGAGAGTTTGTCTGGAATAACATCCTCCCCGTAGTTCTTCACGATTCACCTGACACCTTACATAGCTAATGTGCTGTAAGATACTCCTTTACGGTCAAGCCTAGTGTCAGGATAATGTCTGGTTTCTATTTAACATGTCCCGAGGGTCTGGCGCAAAGGTTTTCACGAGAGGCTGCCAACATGTTCATATAATACAGAGAAGACATTAACGCATGCAGATGGGTGTGTGTTTGTGTGTGTGTGTGTGTGTATGCGCATACTCTTAACCTCAGCCTTTTCCTGCGCCTCCGACTTGGCCAGTTTTGTTTGTTCCTGATTTTCCTGTCCACTTCGACATTCCAGAGAGAGAGAATTAAAGAGCGAGAGAGGGTTAGAGAAAAAAAAATGAAAGGAAGAGTGTGTGTGAGAGGAAAGAATGAATAAGCGGGTTAGAAAAAAGGAAAAAAGCAGACGGAGGCCTTACAGAGATCTTATAAGGGAAATAAAAAGGTAAAAATGAGGGGTTGAATCAGGTGTGAAGAAGGTAAAGGTCCTACGTGCGCACACACACACACACACACACACACGCACACACGCACACACATATATACAAGATTTGTGGAATTTCACACGTTCCTGTGACACTTCATCAGTCAGAGGCACATTCATAACGGTTATCGGAATGCTGTAATAGTGTTACGCGGATAACACGAATTATGTGATCATAACACGTGACGTATGACGACGCTCTTTTCCGTTTCTCGTCTGTCCCTATCAGGCGGAGCCGACGAGCCCGACGCCACTAAGAAGCGAGGACAGTTATACCTCCTGCTAGAGAGAATACGGCGACTGGGTCTCGGTAAGTTCACCTCAGCACGAGCGCCTTGGCACGTCCACATTTCTGTCTCTCTCCCTCGTTTGACCTTTTCTGCTTCTCTGCACTAAGGTTCAAAACCTAATACAGATACATTTAGCGGCATTCCGGTACATCCTTAACGGTTGTCAAAGCTAGCATGTTTATCTGGAAGCTAATATCATCTTCTTAGACTTCACCAGTCCATATGTAGTTGTAGCCTGACATGTCTGGTACGGAATATAAGGTTTGTGTTCTTAGGTGTGTGTTGCCCTCCGTACGCGCTACGTCTAGTAATATGCGTTTCTTGCTTCGTCTAGAACCGTCTGAGAACTCGAGCAAGGAGGAGAGATCCCGAGCTGGCTCTGTGGGCAGCGGGGAAAGAGAGAGAAGGGCGAGATCTCGCGTCCCACGAGCCGCCACTTCCAGGGCAGAGCGAATCTGGCCCGGAGGTGTCATCCCTTACGTTATAGGAGGCAACTTCACCGGTGAGCGACCTGTATGCGTGTTTCTGGGTGTGTTCCAACCCCCTGGTTGTTTTCAGCCAATCAGAGCCAGCCTGAAGACATGCAGACATGAAGACATTTGATGGTCTCAAAAATGGCTCCTCCCCCCATGTAATATTCTTAATTTAGTATCATAAGATCATCCTCAAATGTTCGCTTATGCCGTAGAGATGTCCTCAAATCCGATTGGTCAGAAGATTAATACTGTAATCATTGCCAAATTGGTGTGAAGAAGAAAAAACTCCAGGGCACGCTGTTAAGTCTGCCGGGTGTCGAGCCAAATCAGCACCGCATTATTGATATTTTCCTCTGACAGCATGACCTCAAGTGCTTTATTCTGTACATAAGCATTATCACGATATTTTGTATGTAATTCAGTATGTATTGCAATATTCAGGTCTATGTTACATAAATCTTCCAGTCTTGCTGTGTATGTGAAGTGTGTGTGTGTGTGTGAAATGTGTGTGTGTGTCTTCATGCAGGCATGCACAGAGGTGTCTATGCTTGTTAGGTTTAGGTATTTAATACTTATATGTAAAGGTGAAATGCTGTATGCATGGTGCAGTATTTCATGTGTGTGTGTGTGTGCGTGCGCTGATGTGTTTCTCAGGCAGCCAAAGAGCGATATTCAAGCAGGCCATGAGACACTGGGAGAAACAGACCTGCGTGACCTTCGTTGAGAAAACAGACGAAGAGAGCTACATCGTCTTCACGTACCGGCCCTGCGGGTGAGTACGTCCTCGCGCGTGTGCGAGTGCGCGTGAATCGTCAGGTCATACGCTGCAACGTATGACAGTATAAAACGTCATAATATATTGGAAATAGAAGGTGGTACAAAAAGTTGTATACACACACACACACACACACACACACACACACACACACACACACACACACACACACACACACATATGCGCCCAGACATACACATACACATACTCATACACACACTTTTACTCTCTTACTCATTCACCTCTCATTGTTATGTGGGCATCCTGTAGTATGAGTGTTTTTTAAAACAAAGCAGCGTGTGTGTGTGTGTGCATGTGTGAGAGTGTGTTAGAGGAGACGACTTTACTACAGTCAGCTCACTTTTCCTTCCTGCCTCGTTACCACGCTGAGCAAGCCGGCCTTTGTTCTGTGGAATGGCATCTAACGAGCCGGCGTGATAATGAGAGAGAGAGAGGGCGAGAGGGAGAGAGGAAAAACAACAGTCAGAAAAGCAGGAGTAAAATTGATATCTGTCCATCACTGCGAATATGGCATGGTAGTCTAATATACAGTCAGTATAAGTACTTTATTACGAACACACGCACCCAAGTCAGCCAATCATGCGTGAGCAGTGTAATGCATAACATAATCCAGATCAGGTCCTTGAGTTACTGCTCACACGGGGGAAAATTATCTCTGAACCTTTGAGCTTATACTGTACTGTGGCACGGATTTGGGCGCCAGATGCACAGCTTCATCAGAACAGATCCATTTTGATTGGAGGATTGAAAAAAAAGGTCACCTGCTGTTTTCAGCTGTCCAGTTTCAGTGTACGTGTAATCCTTTTTGGCAACAGAAAATATGTCTCATCATTGCCATATTTGTGTGATAGTGCATTTTTTGATAGTGAGAAAACACCTCAAACTGGGCGTTGCCTGAAAAAAGTAGTGGAAATGCGAAATGTTGTCAAATGTTAACATCACACAGGCACCTGTTCACACGAAGGCATCTGCACTGCACTTCGGTGTGTGTAACTGCAGCATGTGTGAAGGATTGGTAACGAATAGTGCCAGTGTTTTGGAGTTCTCTATGTATATGCCTTAGATTATAGTGAGCATGTGTGGGTGTGGGTGTGGGTGTGTGTGTGTGTGTGTGTGTGTGCTGTGCTATCATTGGCAATGAAATAAGGGCTTTGAGTGTTCTAATCCACAATATAAATAGAGTCCTGACTGAGATTACCAAGAGTGTGTGTGTGTGTGTGTGTGTGTGTGTGTATGTCCTAGCCATGCGTAAGTACTGACTTTCAAAGTTTCACTCTTTTGCATGAGCTTTGACTTTACCATCTCTGCAATATCATGCAGTATTATTTGAGTGTCTCTTGCTACACTATCTATATTACCGTTGGCACTGATCAGCCATTCCCAAGAATAAAAAAACTCAATATAAAGGAATAGCAGAATGTAGCATGTAGCATTGAGAATATTTTTCAACTTATTTGTATAGTTTATTTTGGAAAAACTCATGACTTGAGACCTGGGTTACACATGCTGTGCAGAGTGAAGCCTAAAACAAGACCAGAGACAGAACAAGACACAAAGAAATCAGGGCTGAATCATAGGCTGAGCCAGACACTGGAAAAGGAACAAGGTCTTAAAGACCGAGGCAAATAAAACAGCATGTACACAACACAGGGGTGGGAACAGGAGCTGTGAAGAGCACTGACAAGGAAACAGGTCTTGTGAGCAATGCTGAGGAGGGAAAAGGAACTGTGAAGAGCACTGGTAAGGGAGAAACATATCAGGAACAGGACCTTTGAGGAATATTGGGGAGGGAATAGGACCTGTGAGCAACACTGGGAAAAAAACAAGGCCTGTGAACAACAATGAAAAGGAAAGAGGGTCAGTTAGTGACAATGGAAAGGAACCAGGACCTGTGAGGAACATTGGAGCGGGAACAGGACCTGTGAGTAACACTTGGAAGGAAGCAGTCATGTGAGGATAGCTGGTGAAGGAGCAGGACCTGTGAGGAACACTGGAGTGGGAACAGGACCTGTGAGTAACATTAGGCAGGGACCAGGGACTGTGAAGAAGCCTGGTAAGGGAAAAGGACCAGTGAGGAACATTATGGGAGGGAATAAGACCTGTGAGCAACAATGAGAAGGAAAGAGGTTCAGTTAGTGACACTGGGAAGAAACCAGGACCTGTGAGGAACATTGGAGTGGGAACAGGAGCTGTGAGTAACACTTGAAAAGAAGCAGCCATATGATCAGAGCTGGTGAAGGAGCAGGACCTATAAGGAACATTAGGGCAGGAACAGAACCAGTGAGTAACACTTGGAAGGAAGCAGCCATGTGATCAGAGCTGATGAAGGAGCAGGACCTATGAGGAACATTAGCGCAGGAACAGGACCTGTGAGTAACACTTGGAAGGATGCAGCCTTGTGAGAAGAGCTAGTGAAGGAGCAAGACCTGTTTGCAATAGTAGAAAGGAAAAAAAGACTTGTGAGCAATGCTGAAGAGGGAACGGGACCTGTAGCAACACTAGGCAGGGAACAGGACCTGTGAAGAAACCTGGTAAGGGAACAGGACCAGTGAGGAATATTGGGGGGAAACAACAGGATTGAACATTGTGGCCAGAACAGGACCTTTGAGGAGCATTATGGGAGGGAATAGGGCCTGTGAGCAACAATGAGAAGGAAAAAGTGTCAGTGAGTAACACTTGGATGGAAGTAAAAATGTGAGCAGAGCTGGTGAAGGATCGGGACCTTTGCGCAACAGTAGGAAGGAAACAGGACCTTTTAAGACCAATAGAAATTATTTGGTGATGAAACTGAGATAAGATTCTGCCTCTGGGGCAGGAAAGAGGCTGCAACTGAGAAAAGGGAATGGACAGAGGCTGACACTGAGACTGGGGAAGGATCCCAGCCTGTATCTACCACTGGGGTAGTCTCACAGGCTGGATTTGACCCTGGGAAAAAGCTTGGTTAAAAGAGACTTGATAGATTTAGCTGATATGGCCAGGGGAATAGTCAGGGGCTAAGAAGATAGATATGTAGTCAAAGACTGAGGTTGAATGAAAAGTGTAGACAAAGGCACAGTCAACCAGAAAAAAACGCTGAGTATAATAATCAGCGTTGTACGCTTGCACTGCCGAACTATAATTACAACATCGCCAAGACATCTAAATTACCCACAAGGTGCCAAATATTTTAACCCACTTAATACTGGGTTTTGAACTGATTAGCCGTGTTGGCACACCCACACATGCGTTTAGGCACATACACATGCAGCATAACATACTCTTACTGGGTGTCAAATGCTGTGAGTCTTTACGCCATACTTCTATATAAGGAATAACAGGAACTACACCAACTGTGTAACATACTATAGGTGTAAAAATGTGGTACTTGAGTGGTTTCATTGATTGTTTTCCTATAATAGCATGACCCTAAATGCTTTAATCCTTACTTAATACACGCCGGTGTATTACCATATACTACACCACTGCCCTATATGTACTATATATATATATATCAGGCAAAATTTAAACCCCTGGGAATTTAAGCATCCAAGCTATCCAAATAACCAAAATGCGGTTATATACTGTACTTTTTCAGTTAAGGTCCATGTCTGATGGGTTGACTGACAAGACACTTCAAAACCGAAGTTTGATTAATGAATTAACAATCTATTATCCATTCTCATATGACAGATGCTGTTCCTACGTGGGTCGTCGTGGTAACGGGCCTCAGGCCATCTCCATTGGGAAAAACTGTGACAAGTTCGGCATCGTGGTTCATGAGCTGGGTCATGTGATCGGATTCTGGCACGAGCACACGCGGCCCGATCGCGACGATCACGTGACCATCATCAGAGACAACATTCAGCCCGGTACCACCTTATTTATGTGTTATTTATTTCATGCTGGCACTAAATGAAGAGGATGACATGATTTCGTAACCAGAACATGTCTCGATGTGTGTGTGTGTGTGTGTGTGTGTGTGCGTTTGTGTTCATGTGCAGGTCAGGAATATAACTTTCTAAAGATGGAGCCCAGTGAGGTGAACTCTCTGGGCGAGCCGTATGACTTTGACAGCATCATGCATTACGCCAGAAACACTTTCTCCAGGTGAGACATACTACACACACACGTATCAAACAACCCTCACCGTTACTGTCTGCTCTGAGCACTGCATATTCAGTATTCTCTCCGTCTTTAAGAGGAATGTTTTTGGACACCATCCTGCCTTCCCGTGACGAGAACGGCGTCCGGCCTGCCATCGGTCAGAGAACCAGGCTCAGCAAAGGAGACATTTCACAAGCCAAGAAACTCTATAGGTGTCCAGGTGATCTATCGTGTGTGTGTGTGTGTGTGTGTGTGTGTGTGTGTGCACAAATGAGACTTATATGTGTGCTTTAGGTGTATACTTTTTTGCTCTCTGCCAAAGAGTCATCCAAAGCAAACAATAAGCTGAGTAATAAAGAAATAAAAGGAGTGGAACAATAGATGACTAATAATGTTAGTTCAATGTTGACTGATGGAGCGATGATCTCATTTTATAGGCACTTTGTAGATTTAAATTGTCGTAACAGATACGTAACAGTGTGTGTAAAGAAAGATGTGTTATCTTAAATCATGATTTCAGTTCTGGCTGTAATTCAAATCGCAGGTTTATATAAATGCAGTGTAATACAAATGCCTTCTAATAGCATTTGTGTTATGTTATTGTATTTAATGATATATTATCGAAGAATAATGAGTAACATTAAAGCCACAGGTCATACCAGACATTTGCAGGTTGTGCCACTCTGAAGAATAGGCGGGGCCAGAAGATTGGCAATGCAAACGGTCAGCCAGTTTGGTGCAGTTAGCAGCTTTGTAGCGAGTTAGTATCTTAAAATTGGCTAGCAAACTAGCACTGAGAATGACTAAACACGGAGAGTTGTACTAGCTTACGGAGGAGATGGCTATAAAAAGATAATGGTCAATTAAATAAAGTCGTACAAATACAAAAGGTTTTGTGTAGTATTGCGAATTTGTTGGCATTTATTGGAATATACTTTGCTGACGAACCAGGTAGCTTACAAAACAGTTAACTCACCAACCATTAAAAGATATATGCCATCTAATCCAACCTCCTGACCGACTGCCTACAAAGTCGCCTTGTGTTTATGTACCATTTTATAAACTGGTTGATATGTGTTACAAGCTTAAATATGGCTACAATTAACATCTCCTTCAAATAGGATCTAGAGTATGGCACCACAAAATCCCGCCCCTTCAGGTCACCTCAGCCAAAGCAGTAGCGCTATTGGTCCAGGACACGAATTTGCTCACCAAATTTGAACTCGAAGTGACGTTTCGCATGCGACATTTATTGGCCCCGGAAGTCTGCAGCGCAAAAACGCTATTCACTGTGAATTCCATTGAAATTCCAATGAACGTGATTAAATTTAACTTGCGAAATTTCACGAAAGTCTCACGTGACTGCAGTTTCACACATAAACGCTTCATATTGGGCCTCATCACACCACCGTATTTGGTGACATTTTATTTGCATAGTCCACCCCCAGACCTGACCTATCTTATGAAAAGGTTCAACAAAGAAATCAGTAAACCATTTCATTAATCTTTGTTGAACATTTTAACCCTAACGTTATTAAGCTGTCGAAATGTTAAAAAATACTCTCTAGGTATGCATGCATGGTCACATATACTCTATATACTCGAAACTATTAAATGATCTACAGATCTACGAAGCCAAACTGTTGAAATGTTAAATCACAACGAACAAGCTGTCACAATGTTACAAACACTACATAAACCAAATAAAGTGTAGCCTGCAAATTTAGACTGCAAATTTCGACAGATCGTGCTATAAGTAAACACCATTTATTAATATTAGTCATTGTTATCCTGAACTATGTTTGACCGAATGACTGTCATTTTATTTATCTACACAAATGACTATATGAGCATTTTGTCAATACCAGTGCAATATGAGTTTGGTGGCAATGTATACCTTTTTTTATATATATTTTTTATACCAAATATCCCCACAAGGATAGTAATATCTGATATTTTTGACCTTGTGGGGACACTTTGCTGGTCCCCATAAGGAAAGTGTTTGTTTGTTGTAGTTTTTAACAGAAATAAAAACGTAAAAGTGCCAAAAAAGTTGCCTTTTCATTACAAGGTTCAGGTTAGGATTAGGGTTAGGCATAGCATTAATTACATGCATTATAATCAATGGAAGGTCCACACTAGTAGAACATGATGCGAGTGTGTGTGTTTAT
>JAOVVH010000040.1:9921346-9933439 GCA_028566435.1 Scorpiodoras heckelii
CCCCGTGTCTCCCCCCACGTCCCCCCATCCACCAGAAACCCTGCATTCACACAGTGACCTCACCTCACACACAATCCCACCACATGGCCACATCTACGTAAGCGCGATCGGAAACCCACAACCGCACACACATCCACATATAGCTCATGCGAATCTTTTGCCTCTAATTAGATCACACTGTAAGGCTACAGTGAGTCGTGGCGACTCTGGTATAACACAGCAACCATCGAGCATTCATTTCTTTTTCACGCAGACGTGTCATCGTCATCGTCATCATCTGCATCTGTTTTTGATGCCAAACGGACGCTAACGATATCCGTTCCTGTTTCTGTATCCTGCTAGCCGCGTGCGGAGGGCTGCTGTCCAAACTGAATGGCACGATCACCAGCCCAGGCTGGCCCAAAGAATACCCGCCCAACAAGAACTGCGTGTGGCAGGTGGTGGCTCCCACGCAGTACCGCATATCTGTGCAGTTCGAGGCGTTCGAGCTGGAGGGGAACGAGGTGAGGAGCGTGTAAATATCTCCTGAGCGTTGACTTCTCTCAGAGCTGCTGTCAAAGAAACCTAACCAACACCTTCGGACCAGTCAGATCCAATCATTCGGCCGCTGTATCCAGTGACGTCGTGTCTGTGTCTCGTTTCCTAAAAGGTGTGCAAGTATGACTCCGTGGAGGTGCGGAGCGGCCTCTCGTCCGACTCCAAGCTGCACGGGAGATACTGCGGGACGGAAGTTCCCGAGGTCATCACGTCCCAGTACAACAACATGCGCATCGAGTTCAAGTCGGACAACACCGTTTCAAAGAAAGGCTTCAAAGCGCACTTCTTTTCTGGTAAGTCGACGGTTTCACACTCTGTCCTTGCAACGATGGAAAACAAAACCCCTAAATGCCTGTGTCGAGAATTCTGCTGACAAGTCTGGGTGTGTGAGAGAGTGTGTGTGATCACATTTCATCCAAAAAATCGTTTGAACTTCGTGGTATAAACCAGCTTTTGTGGTGTTGGTTATATAAACCAAGTTCTGTTGTTTTGTGGTGTAGATTTCAGACGTTTTTCGGTTACTTTTTTTTTTCCTCCGTCATCCTGTTTGGCTAACCCTATTATTCTCTCTCTCTCTCTCCCAGTGTCGTGTCCTGAGAAATTTTAACAAAGCCCTGGACACTCGAGCCATCTTCAAATATGTGTCTGCTAGAGATTTAACCCGGCTTGTACTTCTTTTTAGCTGCCTAAATTTATTCCCTGAAGATGTTGGCTGCGCCGACCAGAATCTTCGGCAAAGCGACAAATATTGAGCCTGGACCCAAAATTTAGTCCAAATCCAAGACCGACTTCGACCACAAGCATGATGACTGGATCATTCAGTATTCAGACTCGTACCTCAGAACCAGACAAACCCCCAATGGTTCCTTCGTCACATTGCTCACCAAGCCAAATGATTTCCAAACAGAAATCGTTTCATGAAAATGTAATAGGATCATTTGTTACCTCATTTGCATCCATTCTCCTCCGTTGGTGCCAACAACGCAGGGGACTCAACAGTCATGTTCCAGGTTTAGGAAAAATATTTGAGTTCATTTGAGATAAAAATAATACGGTAGACCAAAACGCAAGCCAGATTGGCTGCGAGAGACTTGAAAGTGAAATCCAAGAAGAAAGAATATTTGTGCAACTATGCATGTCGATATGAAAATGTGTTTTTTATGACCACCCCCTTTCCTCTACACTCGTCGTCCATTTTCTCAGTTCCACTTACCATTACCAATTACAGACTGTATAAAGTGCAGCTATATGGTAAGTGGAACTGAGAAAATGGATGATGAGTGTAGAGAAAAGGGGGTGGTCATAATGTTATGCCTGATGAGTGTATGTGTAGGACTGGGGGCTTTCTCTTCCACAGATACACCTGCTCGCTGCAAAGCACGAATCTTTGTATTTAAGTCCTGTCGGGATGTAGCTTCACGTCCTTCTGCTCGTAGGGCAGCCATAGGGCAGGTCACAGGTATGGCCACCCATGACGCCCCCATGACTGGTTCTGGGGAATGGATTGGCCCTTCTTGCACACGAGGTGTTCTCTTTCAGCGGCAACAAATGTGCCTCCGACACCATTTGTTGATCTAACGTCCGATCCTGTCAACAGATCAATCCATTCAGTCGGCTCGCGCGTTCAAACAAAGGGGTTCGGCGACTCTGCTTTCTCCTCACTAACAGCAGCTCTTGAACGTCGCCGTGCACGTACAAATCATTTACGTAAAACAAGCCAGGGTTAAAATCCAGGAATGTTTTCTTTCTAACAGTTACAGGTTTCAATTTTCCATCTTCCTGAATTCAATATCCATTTACTTACGGGATGAAATGGATGCACATTTTAATCATCCCCTTCCTTTCAGTTCTGCCTTTTTGCTTTGACCGAATTGTTCGGTCTAACAAATAAGCCTTAGAGCTAGGCGTGGGCTAAATGGGCAGTCTGTCGTATGTTATTGATCGTCTTACCTGGGTGCTGGGTATCCCTGTATATTCCTGTATATTCCTACACGGTGGTTTCTCAGCCTGATTGAGCTGCACGTCATGTGTGCTGTGTGTGTGTCAGATAAGGACGAGTGCTCGACGGATAACGGCGGGTGCCAGCACGAGTGCATCAACATCATCGGCAGCTACGTCTGCCAGTGTCGTAACGGCTTTATCCTGCATGAGAACAAGCACGACTGCAAAGAAGGTACGCGCGCACACACACACACACACACACACACACACATATGGAAATAGACACTAGCAGGGGTGTTGTACGTCATTACGAAAGCACTGGGTCTTTATGTTAAAGAATGCGTGTGTGTTGGTCCAGAACTGCTTGCTCTAATGCTCCTCCCCCTAGCTTGGACAGCTGTCCATTACTCAGGCGTCTTCAACGTCTATTCTAAAGTATTTCATTCACTCTGATTTTCAACATCTGGACCGTCAGGATTCTGGACCCCCGAGCCGGGACTCCTTAAGGTCGTTTTTTTTCTCTCATCTGTTAAAACTATATCATAACATACACTGGTTGAATTCACAAAGAACCACAAAACAAACTGCGCCGTAGCTGTAGAGTAGCAACATACTCACACCATAGTGCTGCATAGTGATTGGTCAGAATTTTCTAATAACAAATCAAATCCCAGGTTTATGTTAATTGATGCGTTAGTGTTCCACAGGGCCCTGTATGATAAATGCTCCACGTAAAGGAGAAAAATAAAAGTCTTTGGTGAGGACAAAAGCATAAAAATGTAACAAGTATAATTAATAAATAAATAAATTAATCAATTAAAGCTGTATAGGAGGAATAAAGCACTTCAGGACTTTAAGGGATCTTCACTATTGTCGCATCTCCTTGTTTCCTACAACACTACAATCCCTAAGTGTCTTCTTCCTTCAGGTTTTTGTCTCTGTAGGACTTTTTTCCACGAGAAGGTTTCTCTGACCCAGCTGCTTTATGGTTCCTTATTAAGGGCAGCTTCGCCCCGCACACACAAAATGCCCAAATGTACGATTCGATCAGTGACTCAATGTCTCGTTTCACCAGAAGGCGGAGTGGCTTCTTTAATGTGGAGGTTTTCAGCCTATTTTTGGTTTTAAGACCCAAACCTTCCTGACTCAGTTTTCCCGAGGGAGGAACTCGGGTTACTCCAAAGCTTGGTTCTCGTGCAGCCAGTCAGTGCTCCCGAGGGTTAAAAAAAAAAGGGTGATGTGGCTTCGAAAGGGAACAACGGGTTCAGATTCACAGAAAAGGCAAAGTCTCTTCTCTTAAAGGTGCATCTCAGGTGACAGAGAACTTGCATTTACACCTGGGAACCGGGCCAGAGTTCAGAACACATTCTTACACTAATCCTCTGCAGAGGAATGCTTTTTTTTTAATTTTATTTTTTTGACCTGCGGTTAGTGGGTTAGTGCAGACGCAGGAGTTTTCATGCCGTAACACATTCGATAAATCGTGTTTGCTTTTTCATCTCGATGTATTAGCTTGATTCATGACATTCCTGTGCTCTCCTGTGCCTTCTCTGTACTGTCTCTCTGTTCGTGTAGCGGAGTGTGAGCACAAGATCCACAGCCCCACCGGGACCATAAGTAGCCCTAACTGGCCTGATAAGTACCCCAGCAGGAAGGAGTGTACCTGGGACATCACTGCCACCCCAGGCCACCGTGTCAAAATAGTGAGTGCCGCTGTGCGTATGCGTAAAACGTGCACACTTTGACCCCACTTCATTTGTCATTCACTGGTTAAACCACAGCATTGTTTAATGTAATAAATAGTGTAATGTACTATGAAGAGACTTTCATAGACAGATGCAACAATAATCGGATAAAAATCACGACGCGCCTTTGATTATTAAAAAATTGGAATGATTTGCAAAGTAGCTGGAAGAAACGGAATTAAACGCACCACCTTGTTGTCCGCAAGCCATTGATTTCTTCCACATCCTCCTCTTGCTAACTGATCATATCGACAGCAGTGTTAGACTTTTTTTGTCTTCCTGTCACCTTCGCGCGTTACTACCGTCTTTAAATGACGGACACGCACAAACCCATCCTTCATCCAGACGTGCGTTATTATCAAATCTGATTCCTGCCCATTCCCATGCCGCGAACGTATAAATCATCACCGGAGCGACTTAATAAATGGAACACTCCCAGAGCAGCTGCTTCCTCCTCTGGAAACTCTTCTGAAACACTGTATATTTTACGATTTTAATATATCCGTGTGTCTATGCAGGAAATCCCTCTTAGCCCGAGGGGGTCGGCGCAGAGATCCGAACAGATCAAAGAGCACTGTCGGGGGATCCGGGCTTGTAGACTCCCGGTTTAGTTTCAATCCTGTCAAGACGTCTTTCTTAACAGAGACATTAATTTCCCGGTGCGCCGAGATAATATCGCTTAATAACCTACGATCATGATGCGTCATAGATCCGTGGCTCGCTTTACAAGCAGGTCATTTGTCTCTCCGTGCTCCGAATCTCTCTGCGTACGTGATTAGGAATGCCCTATCAGGAAAGGGAGTGTTGAGATGGAGAGAGAGAGAGAGAGAGAGAGAGATACTAATTAAAGTAGGCTCAAAGAGAAGAAACAGGTTCCTACAAGATTTCTGGGACTGATGTTTGACCGACACTGACGTCCTCGTCCCCCCCCCCGTGTCTCCCGCAGGCGTTTAACGAGTTCGAGATTGAGCAGCACCAAGAATGCGCGTACGACCACCTGGAGGCCTTCGACGGCGACTCGGACAAGGCACCCATCCTGAGCCGGCTCTGCGGCAGCAAGCTTCCCGAGCCCCTGGTCTCCACGGGCAACAGGATTTACATCCGCTTCATCTCCGACGCTTCAGTGCAGCGCAAAGGCTTCCATGCTACACACTCGACAGGTCAGTGCACGTGTGGGTTATATTATTAATAAGGTAGGTTTAGGAGCAAGATGCCACTCGCAGGCGCAAAGTCTTAGGCACCTTTGCCGGGTATTCAGGTAATTTAATAGTCTAGAAGTCTAGTGTCAGTTGATGTAACTAGACTCTTCCACGGGGCCCGAAGAGTTGAACAGACTTCATGTCCAGCAGCGCTCTCTATTGGCCAAAGTAGTACACAACATGCATAAACTAATCTGTGGTGAATGTGTGTAATGTATAAAAATGATAGAATCAACCAATTCATTCATTCACATAAAGATGAAATGAAACAACGATCATCATGTACATCAAATGACAACGAATTGTACTCGATCTGGAATCAGTCCTGGGCTAGACTGGCATGGGTTAGACATTAGTCATTTTAGATGGAGACCTGGTACTGGGACTGCTGGTCTAGTGTTTCTGGTGCCTTTTGGCTGTTGTTTGTAGTCTTGGTTGTTGTTGTGTCTTTATGTTAATCGATCCCGTGGCTTTGGTGTTTTTAAAGTTTTTTTTTTTTACTTTTACCTTCAGGTCAGTTTTGGAGTGTTGTCTGGGTGAGGCGTAACACCTCAAGACAGTCTTTGTGCCCTACCACAGTGACAGTGATAAACTTGTAAACTGAATCCATGTATTCACATTGTACCAGAAAAAACTGGCATACTTGAAACTGGTATGAATCCTGAATAATAACAAACAATATAATATGTTTGGTTTGTGTGCGTAGAGTGTGGAGGCAGGCTGCGGGCCGAGGCCCGGCAGAAGAACCTGTACTCTCACGCGCAGTTCGGCGACAATAACTATCCGGGCCACACGGACTGCGAGTGGTTAATCACGGCCGAAGCGGGGTACAGCATCGAGCTCACCTTCACCACCTTTGAGCTGGAGGAGGAAGCAGAGTGCGGATACGACTACATTGAGCTGTACGACGGACACGACACGTCGGCACACAAACTGGGACGCTTCTGCGGTTCAGGGGTGAGGACTTAAACAGCTGAAGAGTTGTTACTTTATGTAGTGAAACCGCTGTCTGTTAACCTGTCTCTGTCTCTGTCTCGGTCTCGGTCTCGCTGTAGCCTCGTGAGGAGCTCTATTCAGCCAGCGACGCCATGCTGATTCGCTTCCACAGCGACGACACCATCAGTAAGAAAGGCTTCCACATCCGCTACACCAGCACCAAGTTCCAGGAGGAGTTAAACACACACAAGTAACATACACACACACACATACACACACACACACATACACACATATGACTCCAGGATGCTCAAAGGGTGCCAGAGACTGAAAAAAGGAGTTCTGCACAGAGAGTAAAGTTACTGTCCTGCACTGGATTTGCCTCCGTGTGTCAGCCACTCGTAGCTCCAATCTCTAAACTCGAGGCAAGCTCCGCCCCTTTTGCCACTTTTCAGATCGGACGCTCGATCGGGCAGCTGTTACCAAACTCCTGTCTATACTACACTGCACATATAAACAGACAATGCAATATTCTAAAAACTGAACAGCTTCTCTTCAGGGGAACCTTGTCATGGAATCCGCAAATGAAAACCGACTTCAGCGAATGGGTCGTTTTCAAGCCTGTGAAAAAGAAAAACCCTGTCGTTGTGTTCCGTGGCATAATTTTAACGACGAACATGGGACGTCTGCTTCTGAGCAAGTAATCCACTGTAGGCGCACTGTAACGTAACCCGCGCGTGCACTCGTCTGCATGCTCTCGTTCAGGTGCCTGTGGGATGAACTCTTTCATGTTACAGACATCCTGTATAATTTATATACAAATATAAGGAAGTATGCAGAGATAAACTGATTTCAGTGTCAACAGCCTTGTAAGATCCACCATCACGTCATTATAAATAGTATTTTCTTTCTCCCAGTCCATAAAACCCATGTATGAAATGTATCTTCTTTGTTTATGAGGGTGTATATGAGTGTTTTTGTTACCAAAGCTGCAAAAGCAAAAGCGAAGCCTTGTATGTATGAAGTGTGTGTTATAGTTGTGAAAACCCCCCATAATCCACGTGCGCTTAACATGCACTTAGCACACAGGACGAGGAACAGGGACTCTATCCAGCTCTATCCAGCCGTTCATGCTCCCCAGGATAATGGACTTTTTCCAGTGTCTTTGGAGGCAACTTGAACCGGAGTCGACTCGATTCCGGGGAGTCGATTCCTTCACACCACACGGAGTCGACTTGGTCAAAAAGAGTCGACCCAGTCGCGAGGAATTGATTTGGTCACGAGGAGTCGATTCGTTCACACCGAGTCGACCCGGTCACAGGGAGCCGTCCCTGGAAATATCGGCGAGACTCGTCTTCCTGGATCACCCGCCCGTCTTGAGAGCTCTATGGTAAAAACGCAAGCGGGACGGCGAGGTGATCGAGGCGCGGCGGAAATCCTAATGGTGCTACTCAGAGATCCTGTGAGGCAACTGATTTACAGGAACGCTGCGACTTTAGCACACTCGCATCACTGACAGCGCCACTACCGTGGACAAGCAACTATGGCCTTAGAACCAAAATGTATATTATTGCACATGTGGATGTTCATGTAGATAATGTTTGTTGTCATTGTGTTTGTTTTTTTTTTTTTAATTATTAATGTATTTAATTTGATATTGAATTGAATGAACTTGAACAATCATACTTTAAAAAAAACAGCAAAGTCTGACCTAAAGTTTTTCCTTTCTCTCCAAATTCCAGTACAGATATAGCCATACAAGACAACATTTTAAAAATGTGATTGCAGCAAGACACAATGGGTCTCATTTATCCATCTTTATTGATCGTTTATCGATGGAAAATTGCTTCAGTGATTCATATTTGAATACGATGATTAATGACAAATCTTACCGTAAATGACCAAGTGTGTTCACGGTACAGCTGATTAATTACTTTTAGTGATGAATTCCTGTGTTTAGTGAGCATTTAAATTCACATAAACATACATAAAATCGGTCAAACACATCAGCGGTTATAAGATTTGTAGCCGATTGATCGAGGTTCATGTCAGCGAGCCTCTTATCCAATCTTCCTTGTATAAACGCTCCTAAGAACGACTTGCGAATAAATACATCTCGTATCCGGTACGATAATCGAGGCCCATGGAGTGTCTGATGACGAGCGGTGTATGTGAGTGTTTGTATGCGACTCAGACACACCTATGTGTGTCTCCTGTGATATTTTATGACTGTTCCTGGTGTCGGCGTCTCTTCGTGTGCCAAGCTCCGAGTATGATTTTCTTCCCTTTCTGTATCTGCCTGATATAAATAAGACGCATCACCCTGCTGGTGATTAAAGTGATGTCAGGTCAAAGACATACTTGTGTTATGTTCAGTCTGTGTCCTTTCTGTTTTCTGTCCAGAGCTACACAGGCCAGTGGTGGAAGAAGGAATACAGCAGTGTAAAAATACTAAGTCCTGCATGAAAGTATTAGCAGCAAAATGTAGCTAAAGTATTAAAGTAAAAGTCCTGGCTTGGTCTCTCTGACTGATATATTATTATATATGACCTCATTAGAATATTAATACTGAAGCATGCGTGTGTAAGCACCATTTTACTGTTGCAGCTGCTGGAGGCGGAGCTACAGTTTGACCTAAGTTATATATAGTTTTATATACAGGACCACCAGATAAATCTGAGGGGTTTTGAGATGATTAATGGGAGAGGAAAAAACAGTTCTGATGCACAAATCTTTGGACTTTTTCCCTAATCATTGATTTTTGGTGAGATATTGGATCATTTTTGCAGTAAAACCATGTGAGAAGTTTAGAGGGAAAAAGCACCGTTTGGTGGTGCTGTTAAACTCATAGACATCTGAAACGTGACTCGATTATGTACGCACGGCTTTTTATAAGACGTCAGGAGCCAGAAACGTCGCAGGCCACTGGTTTAATCTGTAACTATGTTGTATTTTAAAGCTTGTTATATTATCCAGTGTGTGAAATCTTCATCTTAAAAGTAACTAGTAATGAAAACTGTCAAATAAAAGTAGTGATGTGGAAAGTATAATATTTCCCTCAGAAATGTAGTGGAGTGGAAGAGTAACATAGTATCAAATGCAAATACTCAGGTAAGGACAAGTACCTGAAGATTGTACTTGTACACGACGGTGACCCATAAGTGCAAAAGATATTAACAAACCAAAAAGCAAAAAAATTAAACGTAGAAACTGCGATGTCAGTATTTAGTTATTAAAGGAGGTGTTGGTGTGGCTTGGCATCGATGTACAACTTACAGTTTAACATGGACTGAACGTCAGTCGGCAGATATTTATATTTTAAAATATAGCATTAATTCTTTCATTTAGCTTGCAGTAAACCTGATCAGTCTTCTTACGCTACGCTTGAACTGACCTGTGGTTGTTCAGAGGCAAATGTAAACATTTTAGCTATGTAGCTCATGCGTCACTTAGCATATGCCTTCCATGTGATTCTACAGTGAGGATCAGACTAAGGACTAAGGAGCCACATATGGATCCATTTATGTACATCTGAGCGCAAAGCTTTGCAAAGTGGAAATACACGCTGTCTGTAAACATGTCTACAATGCAATCATCCGCAGCAACACAACAACCCAAAAAAGGACAGAAAAGGAAAAATCAACAGCAATCAAGCCGCCGTGTCTCCAGACCCCATGTGAAGAAATCTGGTTACGTTATCAGATATGTGTCAAGAAGGAGGGTACAATGTGGTTCCGTGTGATCTGCCAATGTGGAGAACAGAAGTACTGATCTTCAGTACGCTAGTTCTCCGGAAATATGAGACGTGTGAACGTTTTGCAAAGTTTGTCCATTTCTCTGTATTCGTGCACTTTATTTTTTTATCAATAATTTCATGTTTTTGTACTGTATGCTCCATCATAAATAAGTGTATGTGTGTGACCGTAAATAGCCACCAGGTGGCAGTACATAAGCAGAAAAATTGATGTCCGTCCTGGTCTTCAGCTCCAGAATTATTGGTCCCCCTGGAAAATATGAGCAATATGACTGTAAACAGTAAACACAAAATGCTAATGGTGCACGTGCAATTAGAGAAAATATTTTTAACAACAACATAAAAGAATTGCTATTTTATGTAACAAACAATAGAACTTTGTTTTTGCTTAAACGCAAAAATGACTAGCGCGGTCATTATTACAGCTGGTCATTATTACAGATGAATCTACCTGTCAGTAACTCAGTATTACTGTAATAATATTATAATATTGTCTTTTTATAGACATTAAACCATTATGGAACACATGCAAGCCATGTTTCAAACACAATAAACACAACCTGCGATTTTTTTCCCCGTGACATTTCTGCCATTTGTCCCATGAACATCCCAAGGTGCCTATTTTTTATTTATTTTTATTGATTTCTTTTAATTTTACCCAATTTTCTCCCTGAAAATCTTACCCATCATGATTTCTCCCATATCACAAGACAGCTACTCCCCCACCTTCATTATGCATAAGTTCTTATTTTGCTAGCATCACATTAGGCTAGTATCGCATGTGACGAGAGCATATGGTGCTCCTCCCACCCTGACCATTCCCATAGACAGCTATGGCCTCGTCGGGATTCGGACCTGTGATCTCCAGACGACAGGTCGAATGCTTTGCCGTTGCGCCACTCGGGATCCAAAGCCTGAGTGCCGTAATGACAATTTTTCTTTTTAAGACGTCAAAAGAATATGGCACCAACCATGACTCCAGCAAAAGTGCAGGGGATTAGTCAGAGATGCAAGGGAAACTCTTGATATGATGCTACCACCATCGTGCTTCAGTGCAGGAAGGTGCGATCAGGGTTTATAAGCAGTGTCGGGGTTCCATAGTGTGAATACAATATATATAACCCAATGTACATGGATCATATGAGGGCCTTCGCCAAAACTGGTGCCACAAATTCGAAAGTTGGAAGCACACAGTTGTATGATGTAGCTTTAAGATTTCCTTTTCGTGGTGTGTGCCGATAATTGTGGCTTTTTAGGAAGTCATATTTAAACCCAACAACAGATATTAGGAATCCATGTTAGGAGTACGCAAGGAACAAGACTGTAAGTAGTTTATACGTGTTTGGGTGGAAAATATACAGATGACGTGTGTGTGTGTGTGTGTGTGTGTGTGTGTGTGTGTGTGTGTGTGTGTGTGTGTATGTATGTGTTGGTAGGTTGGAATATTGTGTATTTACTGGTGCTGCTTTGTTGATGTCTCTTTCTGCTGCATCTGGTTCATTCTCGCACTTTTATTCTCCTGTAGCTCATCTATCTCTCTATCCGAACTTCCATTACACCACAATCTGGGTCTGTTGCTCTTCCTTTCTAATCTCGGTGTGTATTGATGAATGGATCTGGGGCTTTAAGTAAAGGGATTGTATCGATTCTGAGAAGATAAGTACAGACCCAAAACCCACACAGAACCTTCATAAACCTCTCTCTCTCTCTCTCTCTCTCTCTCTCTCTCTCTCTCTCTCTCTCTCTCACTCTCTTGCTCTCTCTCTCTCTCTCTCTCTCTCTCTCTCTCTCTCTCAGGCTCATGTTTATTGAAATGATGATGATTCTGCTGTTTTTCTCCTGGTAATAACCTTTTATTGCTGTGCCTGCTAGATTAATGGAAACCCACCATTACGCACTCCCTCACACACACACACACACACACACACACACACACACACACACACACACACACTCACTCACTCACTCACTCACTCTAATG